>JAQIYA010000104.1:0-30227 GCA_034699355.1 Microtritia minima | reverse complement strand
ACCCATTAAATACATACATGTATTTAATAATGTATTAATAAAAGTTTCTTAAATATTCAGTTTGTTACATGTTATTAAAATATAAATTTGTTATATTTTTAAAATTTTCTTTTATCCATTTTATTCATGGTTTATCTACTTAAACATAACTTTTCTTTTAGAAATTAATTTTCAATAATCTCTCTCTCTCTCTGATATTTATTTTTGAAAATCGATTGTATGTTTGTTGTAAATGTGGATTTAAATATAAGGGTAAACATCTAAATTCTATTTTACAGATTTTTCAGAAAAGGTGACAAAATTATAAAACTGGATATTATATATAGAAAATCTTATTTACAATTCAAATTCTACAGTTATATTAGTTAATTCATAATTTATTACAAAATAAAGTGTACTAAATCTCAAACTTTATAGAATTTTATTACAATAATATTATTAGATAGAGTTCAAGCAAACTATAATTATATGTAATTCAAAATATTTGATTACCCAAAGTTCATACTTTATCTAATTTTATTTATTTAATTAACACGAATCTTAATTTCAATCGATGGCAAAATGCGAATGTGTTCAAACTTTCTCAGCAAAAACGGCGTCACAACGACTGCGCCCAAAACAGCCAACAATGTGCTGGTCTTCAGCAAACAGCCGACTGACGGCGAGTTTCGTTCCCAAAATGTCGGCTTTATATAAACGGGTGGCACTTCCTATTCATATAATACAGCTATGAGTGGAATTGTAAGCTTTAAATGGCTCATACTTTAGAAGGCGGTTCCAACTGCCAAATCTGGTCTTTCGTGATTTTGGTCATGGCGTGCAGCACTTCTCTGGCCGCTCGTTCGCCCGCCTGTATCGCGCCCTCCATATAACCCGACCATTGAGTGGCGGTCTCAGTGCCAGCGAAGTACATATTTCCGATCGGCTCGCGAATAATCTTACCATATCTGGTGAGAAAGCCTGGCGGACACATAACGGTATAACAGCCGCCAGAATATTGTTCGCCCATCCAATTATATTCTTCGTAATGAATTGGCTGTAAAATCGATTCATCTCAATAAATGTCTTTTAATCAATTAAATCAAATCAAATAGACTTACGTGTCGCGCTTCGTCAGAGTCTAAAGCATTAGCAAAACTTTCGCAAATAATTTTAAGTCGCTCTTCTTTAGTAAGCAAATGAAAACGTCTCACTCTGTCCGCCGGAACGAAGCTTTAATAAAATTACAATTTACAATAAAGAAATATCAATTATATATAAGACATACCCAATAATGGCGGGAACACTACCATCGGGTTTGGTGTCGTCCAATGAGAACGGAATCGGACTCTCGTCGAGACCCTCGATCATCATTGAACCGCAATAACCCTTCTCTCTCCAGAAAGTTCTCTCGAAATAGACAATGCATTTCATAACTGATCCCATCGGACATCTCTGGTTGAGTTGATTTCTGAGTGCGCTTAGAGGAGGGTTATAATGTATTTTTTGCTGCATCGGCGGCGCCAAAGCCATGATAACGTATTTGCTTTTGTATTCGCTGCCATCAATAGTTCTAACAATAGCGTGATTTTCGGCCTGAGTTAACGCGATCACGGGTTTGCTCAGTAAGACCCTATCCTTGCCGACCCTATCCATCAACCTTTCGCTTATCTGCATAGAGCCGCCGACGATCTTTCTTTCCTGTCCGCCGTTGGACGTGGAAAATATAGGTCGAGTGCCACCGCATTGCTTGACATACCATAAGAACCACAGCAATGAGGCCTCGTATGGCTCTGACGTGACGCACATATTGATGAACACCGTGACGAAATCCCGCGCGCACGCCGTCCAACAATTTTGCTGAATGAATGTTTTGAAAGTGGTTGTGTCCCACTCTTCGGCGTGCGGCGCACTCCACGGCGCGTCTAATGGGATCTCTTCACCCATTTTGTCGATTAAGCGAAATATATTGTTCACATCGAGTCGATCAAGAAATCCACCGACGGGTGGGTTGCGCTCCGATGGAAACGCAGTTCGTTTGCCCTGTCATCATATTTTCACATAAAATATTATTTTGGATTTTCAATTTTTTATTTAGATATTTATTCACTAAAATATATTATCAATTCTAAAATTTTATGGGAATTTTAAAAAGCATACGACTTAAGTTTATAAAAAATTCATATTATTACATACATTTATACATTTAATCTTAATTCTAATAAATTAGTAAATTTAGTGTTTATCAATAAAATTTTAGATAAAAATTAAAAATGCAAAATTTTCTTATTTATTTAAATAGGCTTTTCAGTAACATATCAAAACTATAAAAATTATTAACAATGTTAACTGTATAAAAGAAAAATAATAATATAAAATTAACTCAATTTATAATTTTTAAAATAATAATTCTTAATTAAAATCAAACATTTTTATAATGGAGACAATTTTCCACTTCATTGACTTTATACGTTTGCAGATCCAACTCTTTAATTAACCGAAAAACATGATTCTGAGTCGGCCCGACGTAAGAACCTATTAAATAGAAAATATATATCAATTTACTTTGGTGTTGGCTAATCGTGTTTACTTCATTCTCGATGGCAAAAAATAAACTTTCTGAATCAAATAGTGTATTACCTCCAAGATCCACATATTTAACAGTTGAATTCTTTATAAGAAATTAAAAATAATTAATTTATAAAATTAATGCTAATAATTAATGTACCCTTTTTGTGAAAGTACGGCCTCCAACGCGATCACGTGCTTCTAAAACTAAAACATCTATTTGTCTGTCTCGCAAATATTTTGCAGCGCTTAATCCTAGAGATAATATTTAAGACAGGAATTCAAATGTCAGAATTCATGATAATTCAAAAACACCTCATAAGTAGTCAAACTTAAGGTATTTTTTTGGTTATTTGTTTTCTCTGATAATAGAGAAAGAAGTCTTAATTTTAAAAGTAAGTTATTATGATATGTTAAAACATGTCAAATATATAAGAATATTTTTGCAAAACAAAAGCAGACACAAACTATATTAATATAAGTAATTAATCCAATGTACACTAATTATTATTCTTAATATCTACGGTCTATTTATTTTAAAATATTTATTTTATAGGTCTATCCTTATTTGCAAATTATGCTTATAAGTTTATATTGATTTATTGATTACCTTATACTCATTCGCTTATTTTCAAGAACATAGTGTATATTATTTCTAAAGAATATACAGATAAGTTTTGATATAAAAATAGTGTTTACAAAATACAAGTGCTGATACAAATCATAAAATGTTATAATTGACAGGATATTAACACAATATATTTTTAGTTGGTTTGTTTTACTGTTGATTTAGCAATTGTTTGTTTAATAATCTCGATATTTAGCATGCATTCGTTTGTCCGTCTGTTTGCTAGACCACGATAGAGAAAATGAAATGCAAGCTTATCTAAATTTCAAATATATTGTATTGATATTTAACATTATTTACATTAAAAACATAAGATATAAGAAAAGAAGAATTTGCAAAAGTATATATCTGTTCGTAATTTTCATTATTGCTAATTTGCCAGTAAGTAAATGGACACAAATAAGCATATAAAATGAATTAAATGATATACATTCAAATGATATTCATTAAAAATGAATGTGGATTTAAGTGGGAATGTGTGATGTCTGATGTATAATAAAGAATTTAGTGGAAACATTAATTAAGTACTAATTATAAGTATAAATTAATGTATCATTAAAGGATTTATCTTATAATTTAATAGGTTAACATAATATCAACTTAACTTTTTTAAAGCTTAAAAGTTACAAAGTTTAAAATTAAAATAAATCTAAAATCAAAATTAAAATTAAACGCAAACGCAAAAATATTAAACGCAATTAATTATTAATTAATACTAACTTTTCAAACCAAGTAGTAATGATAAAAATTAATAATAATAAAAGTAAGCGATTAAGGACTTCTGTTATAGCAATTAAAAGTAATGTTTTGAGTTTAAACTTTACAATTTTCTTTAAAAATTAAAATAATATGCTTCAATAATATTTATCAATTTTATCATTAATTGATAAATATTATTAAGGCTTGGAAAAAAAGAAATGGAAGTGATGCCAATAAATTCAAACTTTTAAGATACAATATTTTATTTTAAAAATGATATTAGCCATAAATTAAATCACTATCTTAATAGTGCAGTTAAAATAAATTAATAATTATTGTATATATAAATTATTAAATTAATCAAAATTAATACAAATATATGCCAATTTAATTCATTAGTGAACAAATATTAAAAATATATCATATAATAATTATCCAAATTTGTCAAAAAAATGACGTATTATTGTCAAATATTACACTAAATCTTAATCAAGTGCTCCAATTATTAAAATCAGATGATTTAATGTTGATTAACAAATAATACTGTTAAAGCTTTATATTATTGAATATGTAATCTGACAAATTTTAATCAAATTATTAAATAACTTTATTTATTGAATATTACGGTAATTAATGAATCAAAGGCATGAAATATTTAACTTAGGATTAATAGGTTTAACCCAGGGTTAAGGTTAAGGTTAAATGATTTTTTGACAGATCTGATAAATAAAAATTTTGATCATTACCTCATTTTATGGATATTTTTAAAAATATAAAATATAATGTAAATAATCCATTATTTTTAATATTTAATATTTTATTTAATATTTATTATAATTTATTATAATTATAAAATAAATTTATTTTACGTTCATATAAGCTAATGGTGAATATTATTTTATTTTAGTTATGATTAGTTCAAATTCAATTATCATAAAATTACATTTTATTCAGAAAAGTATTTTAAATATCTAATTTAACTACATTTATATAAATCGATTATGTAATCACATGTTACTATATTTTACTGTAAAGTAACATAAATTTGCATTAAAAAGTTTACCATAATTTGCTTAATAAATTATAAAAATACTAGCAATATTAAAATATTTTAAATTTATTTATAGATATTTATATCAGCAATTATGTCAAAAAGCAAATGCATATAAATCTTACCACTAATTCCCGCACCGATGACAATAACGTCTCTTACATGATCAGTCATTCTGGCTTTTTGAGTGCCTGTATGTTGCAAAGACATTTTGTAATTCAACGCAAAACGTTATATTAAATCGCGAACAGATGTTGAACAGCACAGACACTGACAATTTTATTATATATTGCAAATTACGATCTGATCTTTTACCTAATTAAACAATATTTATGCTGAATCACAAAATGCACTATTATTTTGCAAATTTAATGCTTCGTATATAATATATTAGAGCGAGAGTGAGCTCAAACCTTAGTGATTCCTTAATTATTATCGCGACGACTACTCCGCTCACAAATATTGATTGTTCTTCACGTATTCGCACCGAATTCACTATATGTTCATACATACCAATGCATTTCCTTACTTCGAGTTCTGCCTTAGCTATCAAAATATTCGCTATCTTTGATAAGAATGTCTATTTATGTGTGCGCACACAATTTTAATTTTTTTGCTTACTTGTAAAAAGATGCGCTTAATTTTTTTGTAATCTAATTCTTAGATAGATTAACATACTATAATTCTAGGTATGAATTTAGCATAAAATTTTTGAAAATAATTTTAAATAAATTTTTATAATAGTAAAAAATAAAAATTTCAGATCGATAGATCGTAATAGACAGTCAGTCAGTCAGTCAGCAACAGTGAGTGATATTAGTTGAGTTAATAAAGGGAGATATGAATTTGTGAGCTTAAACACATTTCTATCAAATGAAGATAATGATAATGATATTTACTTCGTTTCGAACAAAACAATTATTTCTCCCATAATTCGCCTCTAATTATTTTTATATAATATTAGTAATTTATTAAATACTCACTCAAATAGACAATTATGTTATTTTATAGCGTTATATTTCTATAATTTTTTACATTTTCAACCCATAAACTTTTAAAACTTATATTAAGCCTAAGTGTCACATAACTGTTTGTTTATATTATAGATAAAGAATTCTAAAATTTGATATAAAACATAAAAACAAAATTTTTTACTTTTGTATACGTGACGAGACAGCAGAAATCATTATTTTCTTAAAGGAATATAAACAATTTTAATGAACTATATTAATCAAATCAATTTTTAAAAATAATTAAAATTTTTAATAAATATGTTGTCAGAGGTTACAAATTAAATAAATCCTTATATAAACCTAAAAATTCATTTAAGAGTTTAAAAGATTGCACGAATTTTATGTATCATATTAATACAATAATGTTTATCTTAAACATTCAAAATTCATTACAAAAATATTAGTAAAAATACGATGAAATTAACTTTCTTATGTTAGTTACACTATTAAATATTAATATATTTTAGAAAATGGAAAAAATTGAAATATAAAGAGTAGATAATAAAAGTCAACCGAAGATAATCCTCATCATTGTCTGTCCTTCATGTGAAAACGGAAATCCTTGCATCGGAAACAGACGGGCGAAGAACTTTCACCCAACCATTTAGAATATATTTTATTAAGCAAATACCGTTTTAATTATATAGTTTAAAATATTTTTATTATTAATCTAAAATTTTTTAATTGTAAATATTAATTATTTTAATAAAAATCTTTTTATAATTTTTGACAAATAAAATTTAAAGAATTAAACATTTTAGTTTTAAAATGATCACTTAATAATTTAATTATTAATGTACTAAGTATTTTTCAGTCTACAGATTCTTAAAAATTATACTAAATTTAATTTAGAATAAATCTAAAATTAATAAAAATATATAAATTCAATTAATTCGTATAGTTATGCCACAATCAGTCTCGTCGTTATCAATCAATGCATGCTTATCGTGCACTTCATTTAAGGCAATCGTTTCGTCGCTATTCTGGGCATCACTGATGTCGCCTTTATTTTTGGACCTGCATTTAAAATTCATTTAATTATTTGTATTCATGTAAGGATCGCATGCATATAAGCTAAACAATGTTGAATTGATCAAAATATTAGTACGTCATGTGGTATGTTAGGTATGTTAGCTTACGTGGTGTTTAAGCGTATCAGTTAGCCTACAAGTGACCCGTAAGTTACCACTACTGGGTCTCGAAATGGCATTTGCTTTGCATAATTAAATATAAAACGCAATGCATACCCATTGCAAATATTTTGTTCATTAATTCGTTTCCATGCATTACTTTTTGATAACTGTTCGCTAATATTTACTTTTCTGTCCAAATGAGGTTCAATTTTAAGAATGTTGCCGTTGGCCAGAGGTATCTCAAGTACATTTCCGTTCGGGTCACTCGGGTTTACTTCTGGTTTCTCTATAGCTTTTACCTTTTCTTCGTGTCTCTTTCTCTTTGTTGATTCAGGCATTATATCGTCTAAGATTTTTAATTCATGTCGAGTAAAAACGTGGTCCAATAATTTTCTGATGATAATCATTATAACTAACTATAAATATCAGATATTTAATTAAATTTATTTAAATGAAGTATTTTAAAAATATATGGTTTATTATAGCAATTAAATATTTTCTTATGAGTTATTTTTATTTTCAAACCCCAGAAAATACTTTTGAACTAATATTATTAATATGCAATTATATTAGAGCGAGCAAAATGTTTTTCTTTCTTTCTTTCTTCTCTAAAATTTTTCAATTATATCATATATATATTTACTGAAATGCAAAAATATTTGAAAGTATTTAAAAATTTCAGAAATTTCTGAAAAATTTACAAATAAATCTCAATATTTTTAAGATTGTAAGAGATGTAAGAATTAATATAAATCTAATAAATGTAAACTTAACTAAATGTAACACAAGTTAAAAGTTCAATTTCAAATGTACTATGCATTCATACTCTTTTATGCTTGTATTCAGAAATTCCTTTAAACACTTTTCAAAAGGAAAAAATTTATAAAATTCAATATCTTATATCATTCGCATTTAATAATGTCTGAGTTTTCTAAGCCATCAATTTATGAAAAGAATTCAAGAAAATAATAATATGAATACCATAAGTGGGAAAGATATTGATGTTGGTTTATATGACTTAATAATCCATAACAAGGCGAAGCAGAGAACTTGTATTAAAGTGAACAGATGTACTCTTCGAGTCCTCACTTGACGCAGAAATGCATAGTCGGGCTGATATTTTTGTGGCATAAATATTATCAAAATTCTTTCAATAAACTATAAAAAAATTATTTAAATATTAGTTTCATCATCTAATGAAATATTGTATATAAATTTAATAAAATTTAATTAAACAATAATTAATTTTAAAATATTCAGCTATTAGTAAAATTAAATTTAAAAGTAAGTTATATATTGCAAAGTGAATAATAATTCTGTAATTCTGATGCTCTTTTTTCGTGGGGAGGGGTGTGTGATATGGATTATATGAGGGAGAAAATTCTTACTAAAAAGTGTTAATCTATACTCATATCATTAATTTAAAAAGAAAATAAAAAAATATAATAATTACAAAATTTAAATTAAAAATTATTAACCAAAATATTTTAATCTAGAATTATTAAAAAATAAAAACAACGATACCTGAGATCCTTTTAGAGAAGAAGTTCCCATATAAAGAAAGACGCCGTACAACACAGGCATCGGAATTCGTCGCAAAACTCCAGTAAAAAATATGGAAAGTCCGCATAATATAAAAATAGATATATGAGTAACTCTCTGTTCGCGAACACCTAAAAATTGGGGTTTCTCTCCCGGCGCTGCCGTTTCCGACTCCATCCGCAACGAGTTGACGTGAGTCATCGACAAGACAGTCGCGGCCACAAACCACGGCAAACCAAACACCGAACAAACGCCTATCAGGATCGCGATTATGAACAAATCGAGATGATAACCACAGCCTTTCTGCAAATTTATAATATTTTTATTTATGTCTTTTTAATATGATTTTCATTAATATTAAAATAATGATACCTTAAGTTTATTTTCTTTACGATTTACAATAACAGCAGTAATTTGTTGGTCCATAAAGCATAAAATAGTAACCAAAATGGCGGGAATACAAGCGGCAAAAGAAAGCCAAACAGGATTTTCGGGAACAAATGGAGAGATAAGCCATTGTCGTTTCGATGATGTCGGCTATGTTTGGCAAATGTTTCGCACAAAGTTATTTTTAATTTTACAGACTTATTGATTCTTACTTTGAAATCGTTTGGAACAGAAAGTTTTGGTGTGTCAATACCGATATAGTTGTCAAAACTTGTGGCCAATAATATAGCAATAGGAACAGCAAAATCACTAATTGCTTGTCTGTATTTGGTCGGTAGGAATGGTTTGGTTTTGATTTCCTTAAGTGTAACAGATATGATATAAGTGGTAAAGAGTAAAATTACAGATAACAGAAACACATCGCTTGTATATGAAGGTGTATCGCAGCCCATGCCTACTAATGTGCCGTTTGTGGACAAACAGTGCTCTATTGCGGTCAAATTGGCTTTTGTTTGTTGCAATAATTGGGTGCTATTGTCTGAATAGACGCACGAACAGCTGTAATTGAGGGCAATTTCTGGATTTGTGTTCATTGGATAATCCGTATTAATTTGTAGCAGCTATGTTCAAATGAAATTTAAAATAGTGTTACTTATTTTTATTTAATGCATAATTACTGTATCATAGGATAGAATTTATTATTATAAAAATAATTAAAAGTAGTAATTAATTTGTAATAATAATAATAATTTTATAATAATTAAAAATCTTCAAATTGCTTGCCTTTTCTATTGATTTATATATAAATATAACAGATATTAAAGTAGCAAAGTTTTCTTCTGTAAATCTTGTAATGAAACAAACGAAAGCACTGGCATCGAAAGCTACCAATACTATTAAAATAGCAGCCGTCCATAAACCGATCCATAGTCGAAAAGATAGGTAATTTAGATCATTAGATCTTAAAATTGATTTTAAAACGATATGAAAAGATTGAAAAATCTATAAATTTATGTATTCAATCAAATAAATTATAATTAACATACAAACAGAAGTCGTAAAGAATAGTTTCAAATACTAGAACAGGTCCAGTGCTACCAATTATTGTTAACGGTTGCCCACTTAAAAAACCATAAACAATACCACAAATTGCTCCACACATTAAACTTTCCATTGTTGCCTAAAAATATTATATCTTAAAATATTTTTAATAATACACTTATATGTATGAAACGAGAAATGATGTAAAAAGAAGTTTTGATTTAAATAATGTAATTCAATTCAATTTAAATTAAAAACTAGATGACACAGAGAATGGAGGAAAATTTTCATATATGTCTAGCAAAACACTAACTTTTCTAGCTTTTCAAGTTTTTTATATGTATTTGAAAGTATTTTAAATATTTTAAAAGTATATATTTTAAAGTATTTTAAAGCTAAATAAAATTATCTAAGCTTAAAATTATTTTTAATTTATCTTTTAAACAATACTTTACTTTTAACTTATTGTTATACATAATACTAGAAAACCTATACTGGACAACATTACAACTTAAAATACATAAAATTGCATTGAAATGCATGCTATTTTAGTGATCATTTCACTCTATTGAGAGAGGGATGATATATGTTCATTTCAATAGGGAGAACATTCTCTCCTAAAACTTTACTAAACTTTCATATATGCATTTAATTTATTCTATTAGATGAGATATTTATATATAATCGAGAAAATACTTTAGTTTTAAATTAAGCTTTATATACATAATTTGTTGCATTTTTTTTAAAATTTTAATAATCTATGCTAAAATTATTGTTATTAAACTTTTAAAAATATTTTATAAATTTTGAAATAATATATAATATTTTACAATATTATTCTTGCTTTCAAACTCAATTGTCAGCATACAGTCAAACTCCATTATATTAAACATATAGGTCTGGGAAAAGTTGTTTAATATAACAGGAATTTACTAAAATTGAACATCATTTTAATTTGTCTTATAGTTGATTATTGATTTATAGCTGTTCGCCATAAGAGTGAATGCACAATAGCGGGTCTTACTCATAGAAGCTAAACGACTATTTACTAAGAATTTTATTGATTAATAATATCTGACTGTTTAAATCAATTAATAAAATTAATGAATTATTGATTTTGTATAAATTGCTAAATTATAGTTGATTTATTATCAATTATAAGGATATAAATTTTAATATGAGTTAAAATAATTAAAGTGGTGATTAATATAATTTGACATTTATAATTTAAATATTATATTAATTTTAGATTACTTTTATTTCATAAATTAGTAGAAATAATCATTATTTTAAATTGAAAATAAAATACATTAATACTTCAATAACTTATAAGAAGTTTAGTGCCATCTATAGAAAATAAAACTATTTTTAGAAATTTAATCTAAAGTATTTTTATATTTTGGTTTTGGTAAACAAGGCCAGTACAGCAACTGATATCATTTTGAAATAACAAAAATATCTATTTAAAGTAAAAATATTTCTTTTATTGTCTTTTTAAAATTACACATATCCTTTCATATCCTTTCCTCGCCTTTGATTAGTCATAAACAGTAAATGATTTTAACATAAACCTTGGAAAATTCATAGGAATTTTCAAGAAACTGCAATTTATTTAATCTCTAAAAAATCTACTTAAAACATTTTCAAATTAAAAATAGTTAAATTCTGGCTTTCATTTTAATTGAGATTATGTAAATATTTTAAAGTATGACATTTCGTATATGCAAATGTTGGGAAAATTATAGTGAAATACTGTAATTTGTTGTTAAGATATTGTTCATCTGTGATTTACAGTATAATTAAAAATAAAAATCTTAAGTAATTCATAGTACTATAAACGCTTATATAATAACTTTTGTATTTTATAATATAGATTTAATTTTTTAGGTTTTATTAACTGAATTTAAAATTTACATATTTTAGTTTTATAAATAATTTTTTTAAAGCTAAGATTCTAATAAAATATATTAAATGAGAAGTTTGGATAATAATGTCGAATACAACTTCGTTATAAAAGAAAATTTTGATAGCAATACTGATATATATATATCTGCATATTTAAATTGCAAATTAATTTAATTTAATTTTTCATAAAAATATTGTCTAAATTATTGTCTAAATATATATGTGTTGACTCATTAACGAAAAATATGTTGACCATAGCTGTTCCAATCAAGATTTTAAAATAGGAAAATTTAATTTATTCGCAGTTTAATTAATTATTTAATTAGGTCTTGATAAACACCTTATATGTAAATAGTCTAAATAAAGTAAATAAAGTCGTACGCAATTTGCACATATCGGTACTTATATAAATAGATCGAAATGTAAATAACTTTTTAGCAAAATGAGAAATATACAAAAACATATTTAATCACAATATTATTTCCAGTGGCGTCGCCGAGTAAGCCTCCAAATGTGATAATAGGCGACAGACAAGCAAAATATAGAAAGGCCACCGAAGCTATCGATTGAAGTGCAAATCCATCGGTGAAGTCAGAAACATAAAAAGAAGCTTTTCGTTTAATGTCGGCAATTAATCCGCCAAAACATCTTTTAAATTAAAATTAGTTCAATCTTAGGCACAATATTATGAGTTCGCGTAAATACTTATTTGTTCGTTTAAGTCCATTCTTCTCTCTCTCAATTTCCTCCTCTTCTTCAGAATCAATCTCAATATTTTTTTCCTGATGAGTATCCATGGAGTGATGCGATTGCATTTTACGCGACTCTTGCGTTGGCGGTCGCTCTGGAGGTTCAATTCGGATATTTGGATCCCAAACTCCTGGCGGCAACACAGTAACGGCATCAAGAAATTCATCGACACCTGCCAGAAGAATATCTCTACTCTGCGCCTTAAATGCTACTAAACTAAAAACCTATATGTCATGAATATCAAGCAAATAAAATATAAAATTTATAAAATCTGAATTAATAAACGTATTGAATGGACACACTTGATCGGACATCAAAGTGGCGAAAGCGCTTCCAATTCTATAATATCGATCGCTATACCGTTTTGGACCCATTATTACAAAAATAAATCGTGTCGGCACTGGCACTTCTGTCAACTCTCCCATTTCGCATGCACTTGAAAGGCGAATGAATCCAGAAATCATTTTGTCTAAGAAGTCTACCTCCGCCACTAATACATTATTGGTTTCAGTCCCCGCTGAAATTTTTCGCATAAATGCTTGATTAAACTATAATAATTAATATCTTGTTAATAAATTATTGAATTAATGTATACTAGCTTTTTCCATGACGAATGTACTTATTTTAGTATAATATATTTATGTGTATATGTACTAAATATACTTAATATATATAAATTTATAATATGTATATAATATATACATATATGTAGTTATATATAAATTATAATTAATTATAAGTATAAATTATATTTAAATTCAAATTATCTCTCATAATTTAAAATTAAATTTTAATTGTTTAATTTCTAAATATAATATTAATTTAGATAAAAAAACAATTGGTAAGATATGTATTTTAACTTAGAAAAATACAAACTTAATAAGTTATACAAGTGTATGTAACTTTAAAATAATTTCAATATTGTAAACATATTCTTAAAATTATGCTTATATTCAGCATTAAATTACCTTCAGATTTAAGTTCAGATCTAAGTGAGAATTATGGACACTATTGGGTTGAGATATATGTTGATTTGTTGCCGGATTTGTATTGTGATTATCTGGGCTTAAATTGACAGCACTCGCGGTTCTGAATATAGAATTGTTATCCGTCGCTAATGTATTCAGTTTTGCTATAAATTATTTTAATATTAGGAGTATTGGCGTGAGTCTTGTGTTCACTTACTATTGGAGCGCAAAAGACTGATGTTTGAATTTCGTCTAATATCGGCCAAAGATCTGACAAACTCTTTAGTTTTGCTCGTCTTTTGGAATTGGTGGTGATGTCTCTTAAGGAGCAATTCTTTAACTCTTTCTACAGTTTGCACATTCAAATCTTTTCTGATGAGTAAAGCGTTTGCGAAAGAGTCGACCACCAGTTCCAGGCTATTGGCGTGACAGTTGAGAATCACAACTCCATTGAGAAGACAGCTTCTCAGCTCAAACAGCGAGTGCAGCGAAACGGTCGGCACGTGAGGCTTCGACCATCTGTTTCCCCCCTCTTCGACCAACTCTTCATATTTAATCCATCTGTATATATATATTAATTTTTGTGTTTCAATTATTTAGATTTCAATTATATAAATTTTGTTTATCATGCATAATAAAGATAGAAATTTAGATAGAAATATAGATAGATATAGATAGAAATTTTTACAAACAAGTAACCAAATCGATTGTAACAATTAATTTTATGACAACAATTAATTGTATCTAATTTTGACAAAAGCTAGAATGTATTTCTCGGTGGAAACGGATTTTAGGTGGAAACCCGATTGTGGATTATAATTTGATGTTATAATTGAAAGTAAACATTTGTTTTGAATTAGAAAAATAAATTATTACATTTAATTCAATTTTTCCAGATATTGCAAGTTAAAAAATAATTTCCTATCAATTTTCAATTCTCTAAATAAAATATTTATTTAGTGCTCAAAATTAGTGTTAATGGAAACAATTTATATATGTAAATAAATTATTTGTAAAATTCTCAATAATTATTTCTCCGTTAAAGTAAATTTAAGTGTGTATGAATTATTCTGTATACTTGAAGGTGATAAGAAAAATTTGACAAATTCAGGTATCAATATTTTATTAATAATCAATAGTACATGTATTATCGGTTAATTTAAATTTACTTAAATTTATTTTAATAATTGTAATTTAACTTTTAAAATTTATTGGCTTTAATTTATATTTAAATATATATATAAAAATAATTATGTTCGTAACATTTGATGGTATATTATTACAAAAGTTAACAGTTAAAAGTATTTAATTACTAAGAGAGAGAGAGATCTTAAGTGGCGTAGCCACGGTAATTGGCTCGTTTATATTTAAACAAGAATGAAAATATTTTTCAAATATAATTTTAATAATTTGCTGAATATTTGTAAGAGAGGTTTGCGCTAATCGAGGTCACCCCCCTTCCAAATACCGCGGACATCCCATCCACTTTGACCACCCTATGGCATGTTTTTGAAATTGTTTTGCAGTTCCTAGTCTAGAGCTGCATATTTGCCACTTTAGTAATACTGTAATAGTAACTATGCGTATTAAATTAACAAATTAAAAATCAAAATCAAAATTTTATCAAATGATATATAATTGGGAAATTTTTAAAATTAATAAAAACAATAAATTTATAAAATTTAAAAGCCATTAAAAATTTTACCCAAGTTTATCTATTATTTCGCAAAATTACACTTAAATATTTCTAGTAATTTAAAATAATTATAATAAACCCATTAATATGCAAATTATATGCAAATTTACTTATTTGTTATATTATTATTATAGAGTCATCATATGTAATTTTTGGCAAAAAATGATTCTTATTTCCATTTAAATTTCATTATAATGGTTATAATATTTAAATTTAAATCTAAATTAAGCTTATATCTAAATTGATTTTTATTTATATTTCCAAAAACTCATTTCTTGTTCTGAAAGTATTAATGAATATTTTGATGTTATTTGTATGATTTCAAATGCATAAATTTTTTGTTTATACTGAACTATTTTTTGTTTATTAAATGAAATTGTGCACCAAAACAATTTTTTAAAAACAACTAAAGTTAGGCTTTTTAAGTAAAGGCCTAAATAGGGAGAAAGGCATAAAATAAGTAAAGCGTCGCATTTTTATTTTAGCCGAGTAAATCTCGGCTATTCAATTGTAAATCTTAATGTAAACTAAAAGGAACTAATCATCTATCTATTCATAAAGTAGTCTCAATATTAGGGTTACAAATACTTTTTTAAGATTTATTTTCATCGAAAAAACGATGCAGACTTCTATTTAAGAAACAAGACAATCATATATAGAACACATTAGACATTTAAAATAAATACAGTTAAATTTATAATTAGTTTTGAAATCGCTTCATTTATAAGGTCCCAAATTGTAAATAACGATTTTTAATTTTAATTGTTGTTTATATTTCGAAATAAAGCATTTTTTAATTTTTTTAGCGAAGAAGCCAAAGGGAAAAATATCTATTAATATTAATCTTTACAACAATACTTTTAGAATAGATATTTAAAACTAACGACCATAGTTTAAAACGCTATCGAAGCGTTTTATAACATGTTAAAAATTCTGTGTTTGCATTATAAGTACAGCTAGTTTTGTAAATACGATCAAAAGATAATTAATATAATGGCACAAATTAATAAATATTGAAAAATAAAAAAACAAGTTAAATAAAACACAAATAAATAAAATTTTAAAACACAAGTGCAATTGTAAAATGTTGTAAAATTGTCAGATTTGAATAGAATGTGATGTATACATTAAATGTTTTGTTTTTTAATTTTTTAATTTAATAATATATAATAATTTATTACTAGCTTTAAACCACTAGCGTTGCCATGTCTCATATGTAATTTTAGCTGACATTAGTGGGTAGAATTTATTTATATGAAATAAGTTTTAATAATTCAATTGATTAATTAGTAAGTTAATTAGTTCTTTACATAAAAATTTGAAATTGCTTTACAAAATTTTGATAAAATTAAATATTTATTGAGGTAAACATTTTAAAATTTTAAACATTTAATATAAAACTTTTTATTATGTATCTCTTTATATCTTCTATAAAATGAAGTTTTAAATGATTGATTGTCCTCCAACTACTGAAGTTCAAATTGAAAACTATTCAGAATCAGAAGATACAGAAACAGAGGAAATTAACTATAGTTACTTAGAAACTTATTGTGAAATCCTTGTGTCATTTCAAACTAATTCTGATATTGAATTTGATGGTTTTCATTAAATTTTACATGTATAATACGTGCTTAGTTTTTTCAATAAATATAACTTTGATAATAGATAATACGTTATAAAATTTTATATTTTAGGTCTAAAGTTAACTTTGTTTTATTTCGTTTGCATTTGACATGACTATACCCTAAAGTGCCAATGATAATATCAATTTTTATTCAATTGCATTAACTTGGATTAAAAGAAAGCGATGTGTGCGACATTTGCGAAAGAGATATTTAATTTAATTTGGATAAAAAATAGATTTAACTTCTTATTAATAAGTTTCATTAGTTATTAAATTTTAATAATTTATGAAGAGATTAGTATAACTTATATGTTTAGTAAATTGGTTTCTTAAACATATTTTAATATAATTTTGATAATTTTATTAATTTTACATATTTTTATTACCTAAACCTGAAAGCCTAATAATGCTGTATTAATAATATTGAGAATATTAATTAAATTAGTTTTAAAAAATAACTTTAACTCTATAGAATTGTTTAATTAATGGTTTAAATAAGTTTTATTGAGGTTTACCTATTAATATTTGTGAAAAACTTGGGCACCTTTTTTCATTTAAATATTTGCTAAAAATGAAAAGTTTTCAAATTTCATAAATTTTTTAAAACTGTTAGACAATATCTTTTAAGATTTGAAAGAAAATCGAAAATTTGTTTTAATTAATATGTTATGTAATTATGTTATGAAAGTATTAGATGCGTGTATTCATGGGGTGTGGGGTATCCGTGAAATTAAGGTATTTTAAATATTTTAAAGTAGTTCAAAATGAAATATTATAATATAATCAATGAAATTGTTTAAAATATTCATTATTTATTTATTTAATAACCTTATTGTATAATAAAATATGCAATATTTTTTGAATAATACAAGATTAACTAAACATAATTACAAAATTTTAGAATATTTTATATAAAGTTTAAACTTGTAATTAGAAAACATTACTCAGTCTACAAAAAGATTGACACATTTAGATTAATCTTTATTATAAACAAATATATGTAATTGAGTAAAGGTTGCAATGAAAACAACTGCATATCACTGAAAACTATTGATTTAATTTTGGCTCAACTTATTTAGCTTTTTAACTGTAAATTTATAATTAATAAGTTATCACTTTAAAGCTAAATTTATATGTTGAAGATAAACAAATTGTTTTAAAGTATTTAAACTATACATTCAGATAAATCAAATTAATTTAATAGCATAATAATTTTAAACAAAGAAAAAGAAAATATAAACGTGTTGAACAATATAGAAATGTGTATTTCAATAAATCATAAATAATAGAGATTAAAATGTCAACTTTTTTGAAATGTTTCGAAATTATTAAATGTTAAAAGTTAAGTATTAGTTTTTATTCAAAATCAGATTATAACGTATTATAACGTATTGAGGTAATGACACGCCCAACACTGTGTCACATTCAGCTAACTGTGATTTTATTTGATTTTACAGTTATTCTCAATAAACTGTATAATAATTTATTGCGAGTTTTATTACTAATCTTTGCATTGATCTGTTATTTATAGCATAAGAGAATCAATTTGTATACAACAACAAAAAATTTGAACTTTTTATCTTAAAATAAAAAGCATTAAAAAAATATTATAGCAGCACAGAAACAGTTTGTCCCTAATTAAACCAAAAAACATACCCTATAAAACTCAATAAGAAGTCAATTTGTCAAAATAAATGTGTTTATAACTTCTCGTGACTTTTGATAAAAAAGTAATTAAATTAAAGGACTACGATAGCGGCACTCTCTATATTAGTCATTATAAAATTTTAAGTATATATTCAAAGCAATCACTGTCACCACTAATTTTTCAATCAAAAATATCATATCTTCCTTATTAAGTTTAAAAAATATTAGCATCAATGAAAAGAAAATGCTTATGTGTTTTGCCAACTTTTTAGTTGATGTTATTAATAGGAATAAATATCAATTGAATGCATAAAAAATGCTTACTAAACCATATTTGGTGATTTATAATTTCGTATTAAAGATATAAATAAAGAATTTTAATTTATTGGCACCATTTATAATTAATAAAACATTTAAATCTTTTATTAAAATCTAAATTTAAAAATTCAAATATTAGTATTTGAATAATGTTAAGTTTTAATTTATTTTAGTTTTTTGAAATAATTTTTTGATATAAATTTTTGAAATAAATGTTCAAAAATAAGATAAATATATAAATAAATACTTTGATTTATATAATTCAATTATTTTTATTCTATTCATTGTAATTAAAAGTTAATTTATAAATAGATATTAAAAACGAAATTAATTAATATTTAAATGTCAAATAATTTATCTGTTTTGTAGCACAACATCAGTCTTCAATATTCACAATTAACAATATCTATTATACACGTATAATTACTAATATAGCACAAAATATAAAATTCTATATGATATGGTATGAATAATGTCTTAATATCAATATGGTATCACATTTTAGGTTCATTAACTTTATAATAGTATGAAAAGATGTCGAATTAGATATAGATTAATAATTTTATCAATAAGTGTGAGTATGAATGTGATTACTATTGGCAATGCAAATAAGTGCATACTTGTATTAGCACTTTGCAAGCAATCATTTGTTGTTGTCATTATCTTGGGTTAATCCCATACCTTAAGATCTCGTAAAGTCACAATATTAACCGCGCTTATCTCACTTTACATATTCTAATTATTAGTCAGGGAGTCATCATAGCTCAGTTGGTTTGTGCGCTACTCTGAGTTTACAATACTGTTAAGTCTTGGTTTCGATACCAGTCGATGCTAGAGTTTCTCATGTGTATTCACTTCTAATTCTGACTCAATGTGTTTAACACAGGGCTCTCCGATTTCCTACAATTATTTAAATTTTATATTCTGTATTTATAAATAAATTTAAAATTTAAAATAAAAATTATACAAAGTAATTAATAGCAAATGAAACTTTTGTTTATTCAACACTTTTATAATGTGCTATTTTATGAAATAATTGATTTTTCTTAGTCATTATAAATATTATTTTATACCTTTAAATAAATTCAATGTTGGCATTAAAAAAATATACACCAATGCCTGTATTTATTTAGAATTTACATAAATTATAAACAAAATTAAGTTATTAATAAATATTTAATAATTAAATAAAAAAAAGTTTTTAAATATTGTAATTTTTAAAACTTTTCAGTTGATATCATTAAGAAAAGCTTTAAAACAATTTTTAATTCAACTATTGCTCAAAATATGAAATGATCGCATTAATTGCAATATAATAGATATGATTTATATAAATTTAAAATTTTGTTAATATACGTTATTATTGAGAAAATACATAAATCAATGAACACATACCGCGCTCTTTCCTCCCAAACGTATTCATCATTGATTTGCTGCAATACCGCTAATTCACTAAATATTAATTTCGTCTCCAATGCATTATTATCTTCATTATAGCCACCAATAATTATTTTCTCAATCATACGCGCTGGCGATTCAACTTTGAATGAAATAATACAGAATATCAATAGCATAGAACAACTTAAATAAACATGAAATAAGTTGTAAACTTAATTGTGACACACCATCATCTGAAGACTTTTTAAATTCAGTGTTAATAATGTCATAATCCATGATTTGACAAAAATTGACACTTAAATCGCTTGTCGAGAGAAAACTAGTAAAAGATTTAACAATAACGCATCTCTCTCTTAATATAATCTTTCGCAAAATACAATTTGTTATCTAATGTGTGTGTAAGCATCTGGCACTGAAAATGATAACAGGATACGTTTTTACCACTGCAATAATGCTGCAGATAATTCTATTGCTAATCAAATAGGGGTGAAAACAATAGTAGCGAATGGCATACATTCCGTGGCATATATTTTTTATTTTAAATTAAATAATTTCTTTTTTATTATTTCACATGTAATTTTTTTTAATTTGTAATTATTTATTTTATAAAGTTTGTTTAGATGGACATATAATGTGGAAAAGAATTTCTTGCATTATAACTGAATTTTGCATTTTGCAATTAATTAAAACACTAGCACATCAATAGCGTCAAATACGTCAAATCAAATGAGTACTATTTTGGTGGCCACTTATCCTACTTTCTTTTGCCGGAGGGGAGGGAGTGAGTGGGTGTTTGCCCATTAATTATATCCGAAAAAAATTCTACTAAAATTAATAATATTATTAGAATAAAAATAAACTTTTTTTCAAAATCTGCTCATATCAAAGCTCATATATATTTCATAGTTATATAGTTATTAGAGCTTAGAAGTTTGTATTTCAATTTTTCATGTAACAATTAATAATCGATATTTGCATATTTTAGAAAATAAATTAAAACAAAATTCTTAGTTTCAATTAAGCAGGAATTAATTAATTAAATTTAATATAAAGAGTGGTTCCTATTTCAAATTTAAATTTATATATTTTATTAAAATAAATCTATATATAAATTATTGTATAAATTTATATATAACTTAGTTTTATAATACATGTATATATAAGTGTAAATTATATACACATATATGCATATTATATACTTGTCCTATGTAAATAGGGAAAAAGATATAAATGGATATAAACTAGATGTACATGTAATGTTGGGAGAATTTTCTTTTAAGTATTTATATAAGCACTTCCCTTCGCGCTTTAAATTTTAATGTTGTAAAAAGTATTGTTTTGAAAATTAAATATTATTAGAGCACTTATAAATTAGAGCAGTTTTATACAGTTTAAGCCATTTTCCTTAATTAATAAAGACTATATGGGTAGGAATTGGCCCATAAGGGATGGCATCCAAAATTTTTCCCTTTATTAACAAAGTCAGCCGAGGAGGAGGGGGTACGACATTTCGATTATATAAGGGAGAAAATTCGCTTTAAAAATTAACACAAAATAATATATGAGTGATTGCATGTAAAATATTATTTTTAAATTTTCATCTTTTAAATATATTTTAAATAAATATTAAATAAATATTTTATGTCACTAAATTATCCAAATAATTAAAGTTCCCAAAAAGAAATCCTAATATTACTAAACGGACAATTTATTAAAATTCATATATAGAAAGTATGCTAATAAAAACAACATTTAATCCACATTTATTCAATTTATTCTTTCTATTTGTTATTTTTTTTGTCTAAGATATATTAAGATATATTCAGGGCTGTCGTAATTCAGGAATTTCAGAATTTTTGTTTTGAAAGATAACATCGAGAATAAATATCTATTTAACTAATAATGTATAAATAATTCAATTAACAAATTTTAATGTTCCCGAAATTTCCTGATTTGGCACTTTTTTGAAAAATTCCACAATTGCATGAACATTTTTTTAAAAAAAATTCCGATTTTGCATATTTAATAAAGATTTCCTTGAATTTTTGTAATCAAAATCTTTAATAATAATTAATTTTAGTTGATTTCTTTTGCTACTATGCATTATGTGTGTAATACAAACAATTAATTCTATCAATTCTTGTTAGAATCTATATATAGGATTAAGATAATGGAAAACTCATAAACTAAAGCTACAAAACTAGTTTTTCAGTTTTATTTAAGAAAGTTTGAATTTGAAAGATCTTTTTCATTGCTTATGAATAATTTATCCGATATTCGTTTAATTTTTACTGAAGAATTAATAATAATTCATTATCTTAATAATTAAGATAGTTTTTAATCAATTATTATTATTATTATTTAATAAATAAATCATGTATACATTTAAATGCCCGAATAGTGCCCTAATTAAGCACTTATTAATCTTAGACTCACTCCCGAATTAGTGCCCAATGCTTCTACAACTACAACAGCACTTTTATAAGGAAAGAAATAGTTCTAAATATTTTTAATTTGGTTTTTCAATCAATGCTTAACAGGTGTCAATTTTGATTATATAGAGGGTTTTTCGTGAGATAGACACTTACAGAACGATAATCGCTGTAACTTTTCCTTAAAGCTTGTTAGTGTTCAATGTTTGTTTAATTCAGTCAATATTTGGTCACTCAAAATGATATATTAACTGTTAAAAGTGTCCACCATTTTCATTCACACTTTTTAACAGCGATTTAAAAAGTTTTTAAAAACACGAACTAAAGTCTCGTTATCTTTTTCATTATTAATTTATTTCGAGTTAATTCTGCATTTACTTTACCACTATTGTTGAATTGGAATACAATATTTAGAATAGTTTGTCGCTTTAGTTTAATTCCTCCAAATTTAACAGCAAAATCAATTTGTGTCTTCAAATTGCGTTTAGAGTGTAATGTATTATCATTTGAATAATTTAAATACTGATTAAAAATTCTCTCTTCTGTTGTGTATGTCTTCATTATGTTTATAAATTAATCACAAGCACTCAACAATTTAAAGATACACTATATTAAAGCAATGTATTTAAAATCAAAGTAATACTACACAACATATCGATACTTTAATATTAAACAGCATATGATGTAGACTCACATGCTTTTCTATGAAAACTCAGAGTGAGTAGCTTTCCGTAAGTGCGAGACCTTACGAAAAATAATCTTTATTAGCTTTAAAATAGTTATACAGTCGGATGCTATTATAATCAAATAAATTGTATTTAAGGATATGTTGACTATAAAGAATTGTTGATTATAACGGATCCTATAAATAATGTACATAAAATTTTTGAAAATGAAAATTTGTTCATTATAAATGAAAGTAATATAAGGTATTTATTATAATGGAAATCGACTCTATTGCTATAATTTTTTTAAATATAATTTGAACGCAATCCGAATTTTCTATTCAAAGTCATCAAATTCAACATAGAAAGTATGTCACTATATTGCTGTATAGTGTTTAAAGATAGAGTCGCAGACTTGGACTCCGGATTCTAAGATTTAACTGAGACTCGGACTCAGACTCAAAATATAGTTTCAGAGTTCAGAATTAAATTGTTATGAAAATAATTTTTTTAATGTATATTAAGAATTTAATTTGAAATATCACAATAATATATTATATATTTAATATTTTAGTGGTATTTGAAATATATTAAAATAGTGTATATTATATATTATTAATAAAATTTTAAACTTACTTTTAATTCACAAATTAATGTAAGTTAAATTTGTAAATTTATTGTTATATTAAAATAGAAATTAATATAATCACAATAAAATAACTTATTAAATTATTATAAGCAACTGTTACAGCTTATGAGTTAATAATGAATAAGTCTATATATTAAAAACAGTCTAAATTTAATAAATTAAATTATATTTAATATTTATTTATTCAATTAAAGAAAGTATTTTTATTTAAAATTTAAATTGTGATTATAAAAATATTTAATATTAAACTTTAAGAATTGATTTCAAATCTGAGTAAAATAATCAGAAATAAAATTTTTACTAATTAATTACTAATTAATTATGTTATTAAGTATTGACGCATTCAATGGATTGCATTTTAATATTAGTTAAATCTTTAGCTTTTCTCAATAATTTTTGCATAAGTTTTAAGTAAAGGAAATATTTTTATTTTATTATTTAAAAAGTTATATATCAAACTTTTTTCTATTAGAAAAATATTCATTAAAAACTATTGCAAAATATTAGTTACTGTTGAAATATTAACGGAAAGCTTCATGACATAAATTATAATATAATGATTTTTAAACTGATCACAACTTAAAATGTTATGATGATTGCTTAAGCTGTTAACGTTAGTTAACGTACAGTTAACGTTCACATAACGTGGTCAGTTCATAATAAAATGCTATTAATTATGTTATTTATGATCGTGAATATATATTACATAAATGAAATTCTAAAATGTTATTCATTTTATGCACATACACATAGGCATACTTTAAAATATAATAGACATAATAATTGTAAGTTTATATAGTTTCAGTCCCAGTAAGATATTTCATTTTGTATGCTAAACATTATTACTGAAAAATATATTTATTAGGTCAAGAAAACTAAGATTTTTGAGGTTTTATATTGCTTAACGTAGACCTAAATTTAAATATTTTTAAAATTTTCCTGTTAAACAATTTTTGATAACTGCTTTATTATATTTAATAAGTAAATTACATATTATTATTGATATAATACGCTCAAAAAGATTCGAACCCATAAACTGTCTTAATATTAACCTAATATTGCAAAATTTGAAATCAAGTGAAAGTTTAATGGAAAATATATATTTGATAATACATTATATTTTTATTATACAAATATAAAGCTTTATCTTTATAAACATTTATAAACATTTTACATTTAAAAAGTACACCTATTTCTCAACATAAACTTTATAATATAATTTTATGTTTTGCAATAAATTATATGTACCACATGTGCGATTGCAGTGAATTGCGATTCATTTTTCTATGCGTGCGGATTATGTTGTTTATGTGCAGTTGTATTGCATTTAAAAACTTAAAATTACAACTTTTGTAAATTAAATAATGATAATTTTGTAATAAATATATTTATTAGAAAAATGAAGTACATATAAGCGACTTAATCCTCACGCATGGAAAAATGATTTGTGCCAAAAAGGATGATAGAAAAATCATATTTTATATAAAATTTAATGCGAAGTGTTTTTTATATCTGATCCGAGTCGTAACAGTGTTGTGTGCCTACACATTAAACACACAAAACTGTAATAACTCTGATCAGATATAAAAACACTATATAGTAATCCACATATTGATAAATGAATCGAAATTCTCTGTAAATAAAATTAAATAAAAATATAGAATTTTTTATAATGTTTGTGAAATTTTATTTTGAGAAAAGTATTCTTTAATATAATAATATTATAATACAGAGTATATACAAATGTAATAAGAAATACAAATTTTTAGTTACTTTCTGTTAATTTAAATTTACTAATTGTATTTAATATTTGGCTAAAATTAATTTTGCATAAGTAACACAAATTTTAAGCATAATTATTTAATTTAAGTAAATTATAAGCAATAATGTATATAAAAGCTAAATTAATTATTGCGAAGTGTGATCCATAACTTTGACCATATATATCCAAAATCTCTACTTTGATGAGAATAACTTCTCGATTGCCCTCAAAATATTTTTGCGTCTATTTTTCGATATTGTGTGCGTATTTGAGACTCTGTGAATGATATCACTCGATAGCACCAAACTTAAACCAAATAACATTATAAGCAAACAACAAATGATGAATAGCTTCATAATTAGAATGTTTCTGAAATGAATATCTGAAAGGATTGTAGTTTTAAAAAATTAATTGTTTTGAAATATACAAAATTACATACAATTGTGACAGAAAAACGATATTTTGAAAAAATGTATGTCAAACTATATTTGTCGTCCCATGACTATAGTTATGCCACTCCATTGTTGTCAATGCACGCTATTTAATAATACTTTATATGTGTGCGCCACAGAGAACCTTAAATAAATGAAACAATTTAAATTAAACACCAAAAAAGTAACATTTTGGAGGTATAAAAACACTCTAGGTATAAAAATGTATAAAAAGGCTCTCTTTTCTGTCGTGAGGTGTTATTTGACAGACTGACAAATATATCAAATCTATAAACTTGCTTTTGAGAGACAAAATCCGCTTAAACACTCTATATAACAGTTTTAAGTATTATTTATTTATTATTTATAGTTATAGTTAGTTAGATTTTATATTTATAGTTAAAGAGAGTATTTTCAGTGCTAAAACTTGTTAAAATTAGGTGTTTTAACAAATTTTTATATTAAAATTTTGTTGAATAAATGCAAAATTTCTGGCTTTTCGGTGTAATAAAATTTTATTCCAATAAAAATGAGTTACATTGAATTAAATGATACATTTTAAGATTTTCTTGTGTGAAATTTCTACTTTTATCATTAGGAAAATGTTTATATTAAAAGATTTTTAGACTTCTACCGAAACGATAGGCGCGTACATCACAAGTTTTACAAAAACCGGGAAATTTGACTAAAAAAAATAAAATCCTGGAATTTATTGAAATAATAAATTACTTAAATGTTGCGGATTAATGTTAATTTAAACTTTAAAAGCTTTATTTACCGAAATTTAGGGTAGATATTAAAAATATGTTTCAATAGAAATATTCTCTCTTTATTTAGAGTTAAATCACTTTATTTAATTTTACTTAAGTTAAAAATTAGATTTACGTTAAACAAGAGACAGGTTGTCATTCAATGTTGTCGTTGACGACTCAATTGTGATATACATTTAAAGTATTATTAACTTACATTGTATTATTAAAATGCGAGACACAACGACTATATTTTGTGAAATCTAAAGTAAAAGTAATGTATTTGTCGATAACGACCGCTGAAAGTGGTAGAAAGACTCGCGTTTATAGCATTCACACACAAAACAATTTGTTGAAATTGTAAATTTAAAAAATTAAAAGTATATTTAAAGTAAAATTAAATAGTTTACTTAAGAAATTATTCTACAGATTGAAAGTATAGAATTACACATTTAAAATGTTGATAAATTTAATCAAATTTTGTAATAATAACTGAAATAAATTATCGAAATTCTATTCAAATATATTTATTGCACACCATTCTCGACCCCTCTCACACTCGCCCACACTTTTACATTTTCCGACCCCACTCTGACCTGCACTGACAACTTCTGACCATTACTGACAGCCGCTCACCCTCTCTGGCACTCACACTCGCTTATTTTAAGGTTGGCCTTAAATTATTCCTGCATAATATTTATATATGTATATAATTTGCAATTTTATTAATTTTAAACGTTGAATCAGACAATGATATTGATTTGACACAATCAATTTATTATGATTTATTAATTAAAATTAATTAATAAATTAATGACTATAAATTCATGAGCACTTGACGTTTTAGTGTGGAATCATTTTTTAGTGCACTATAAAGTGAGATAATACAGAATGGCGTTATAGATATTGATGTCGATTAATAATATTTAGCAAAATTTTCGTGAAGAAATATATTTTTGTTTTTAAATTATTTTATCACATTTATATAATTACTGAAATAAATAACGAAACCTAAATAAATAATTTACTATAAATAATTATATTTTTCCTATTGTTTTATTATTACAGATTTATGTCAAAAATGTTACAATAAATAATAATTTTAAAATCATATTACATAATGCTATTTAAATAAGAACAAATTTTTATTAACTTAATTATTCTGATTTATAGTTGCCTTATACAATATATAAAGAAATTATATATATTTTTATGTAATGACTATTTTTTTTAATTAATAATTAAAAAATTATTTCTAAAACAAGTATATTAAAACTTAAGTAAACAAAAAACAAACATTTGTTATATTATTTGATATTAGAGCAAAGTCTAAATTAATTTTATATTGTAGTGATTTATAATAAATTAATAAAATGCTAAAAAATATATTGTTTGTACGACAAATCACTTTTTAAAAAATATGATCATTTTATATTACAGCTATGTTATCAATTTAAACCAACAATAAGTTTAACTATTAATTAATTTAAGTACAATTCAGTTTAGTTTTGGATCCACTTTTTCGATGACCACAATATGATGTGAAGGCCTTTACGGGTAACAGATTTGTTTAAATCTGAATATAAAAAACGACTCAAAAGATTTCGATATCCTTTTCCAATAGTTGCCAAAAAATAATCGCCCGACTCAGTCTCGTTAACATTTTCTTCTGATCCACTTTCAACGTCAGAGCTCTTTGAGTTATCAGCATTAATATACTTAAAAGGTATAATGGCTTTAACGTCTTCCTCATAAGGTCTAAACACAGTAATGGGTCGCATAGTATTTGCCTCAACAATTACAATGCAACCCCAAGTCGTTCCAATATAGAGCTCAAACCGTTCCTCAAGTATCGCCATAGAAGTGACTTGACATCGACCAGCTGTACATCAAATAAATTAACAATAAGCTATTGTTAATAGGAATTTATAAAGAATTTGCAGATAAACTGCAAATTAATTATTTAATGAATTAATTACGACTAAGATGTTCTTCAATGCTGATCGACATCATGCTCTCCGAACACGGCGCCAACTTTGACACATCCAATTTAGATTTGATTGTCCTGTTGGACACTTCCCACTGCCAAACAACACATCCTAATATGCAAATATTCAAATTAGATTTTAATATCATTGTATAAAATTTCATCAAAGATTCATCTAAATTAATAATAATTTAAAAACCTGGATATAAATATGTCCAAACAAACGAAGAATAAGCCACTAATTGAAAAACATCTAGTCTTTCAATAATTGGAATTCTATTTTCACTCTCATCGTCATAATGACTAACAATGCGCTGAGATTTGATCATAGACTGCGATAACGTAATAATAGAAATATTTCCCTCCGACTGTCCGCACCAGAGTTCACAATCGCCGCCAATGCTATCATTCGATGAATTATCGGCGCTTACGATATAAAGAAAAGGAATGCCATTGTTTCCAATTTCTTTGAGCGATAAATCCGATATATTGCACATCCATAAGCGTCCACTAGTGCTGGAAAGCGCAACCTTTTCGATGCGAGAAACATAACACATGCATCGCACAGCAGTTGGAGTGTTGTCGTCGAGATCGAGCTGTATAATGGATATCTCGTCGAACGTGTCGATCGCGTAGATGTGTACACAAGCTTTCGAGTCTCCAAGCCATAGATAGCCGTTCACAACGCATATACTCGTTACGGTTATATTTTCGGCGTTTATTATAGTGTGACAGTCAGTCCAACACAAACCATTGCTTGTTATCACATCCGTGTGTTTACCAATTCTGCTCAAACAAATCTGTAAACACTTGTCGTCGAGTTTAAAAGCGGAAGCGCTCAGAAAAGCATAGTTTTCACTCAATGCAATGACATCTAACAGATGAATAAATTCTGGAGCAGAAACGATGGAAACTATTTGACTAATAGATGGCCTGTCTTTAGGCTGTTGTGACCAACAAAGTGTCATTAAGTCAATTAAATAACTGGGATATAAAACATCTCTTTGAGTGATTGATGGACGACCGCCTTCTAAAATATGTTCTTTAACGCACTCTTGATTCTCGAACGGTAATCGTAAAGTTAATAACTCGTACATAAACATACCAAATGAAAAACAATCCACTTTCTCAGTATACTCTTCTTCGCCGTTATAACGCATTATTTCTGGAGCCTAAACATTATACAGAATAGATGTAAAATTAAA
>JAQIYA010000103.1:0-30429 GCA_034699355.1 Microtritia minima | reverse complement strand
TTAATTGGATGTTGTGTGGGAACTGGTTATGGCAGCGCATTCAATGTGGCCAAAGTGACGGCCGGCAGCTCTTGCGCTGTTTGGGGGTTGGGAGCCATTGGTCTGGCCGTAGGCCTCGGCTGTGTGGCCGCGGGCGCCACACGTATTATTGGTGTGGACACTAACGAACAAAAGTTCGAGTTCGCCAAACGCTTTGGCTTTAATGAGTTTGTTAATCCTAAACAACTCGATATTCCTGTTCAGCAATATTTTCAAAATCAAGGTAAACACAAATGGTCACAGTTTGCAATATATAATTGTGGTTTGGCTGACGTGCAGGTGGTCTGGACTACACGTTTGAGTGCGTCGGAGGCAATCAAATGGTGACACTCGTGGCGGCGTTCGAGTCTCTCAACGGTTGGGGAACGTGTGTCTTCAATGGGGTCACGAAGAAAGACGTCGAGCTCTCTATTAAACCGAACCTATTTCTCTCGGGACGCACTATAAGAGGATCGACTTTTGGGGGATATAAGAGCCGCGATGGTGTCCAGCTTTTAGTAGACAAATACGTTGCGGGAGAGTTGAATGTCGACGATTTTGTGAGCGGAAGGTATACTATCGATGACATTCCGCACTGTTTCGAATTACTACGGCGTGGAGAGGCGTGTAGGAGTGTTATTGTTTACGACCAATCCGTTTAATCACCATTAATGATAGCTTGCTTATGCAATAATTTAAAGTGTTTGAATCAGTAGTCAAATATCATATAAATGATGAATTATTAAAATTTTTTATTTAAAACTTCTGATTGGCGTTATTTTTTTAAATCTTAACGATTCTTTAACAAAAGCTCGAATATAATGACATCCTTTCTTGTCGCTCACGTTCGGCAGATTTTCACCTGCATTTGTATTAAAATAGTTATTATTATTTTACAACTATATAAATAAAATAAACTTTTGGGTTGCCTTTGTGGGGTCTGGATATTAAATTCTTTCCAATTTATTTGTCTAATACAGGGAAGAGTATTACCCAATCATTTAAAGTGATAGTTTGTGAAATTCACAAATTGTGATAATTTTTGAATTGAATTTATACAAGCAATTCACTCAACAATTTGCTGATTTCCAGTGAAGGCGTGTTAAACAAATTGCATTCAATCATTTTATGATTTAAAACTGTATAATATTCACGACTGCCATCTGATGAAAAATAATTGTATTAAATTGTATTACAATTCAGGTTTTATTAAAAGTATCATTAATTTATAAAGAATCTGATTAAGCAAAACACTACTTCATGCGGGAATGACTTTGTATATAAAAGTATATAAAATTCAAATTTTACATTAAGTATGAGAATATATATGCCCTTACATGTAATTCACATTTTCTACGAAGTAAACATAAACATTTGCGCAACAATTATCTCTTTAGCAATAAATTAATAATTAAGCAAATAGAATGCTATTCATTATAGTTGTGAAACAAAATGTTAGTCGAGATGAGGAAACAAGGGATAGAGCAGATGCACTGCTTGCTAATAAATGTATCTAAATTTAATCATGTACTATACCCTCTCTTTCTCTCACTCACTCAATGCCTTTCTTCTTTCTTTCTTTATCTATCAATTTATCTCTTTCTCTCTGCCATTTTCTTACCTCTAGTTATTTGAAATAAAATTTCAATATAGTGTTTTTATATGAAATTCTACAGGTATTTAACTTTCATTTGCTTTAAAATCAGCATTAAATTGTTAAAACCAATGCCAGAACTGTTTCAAAAAAATAGCTGACTGTCGTAAATAATAGTTATTGTTGTTATTATTTTTGTTTTATTTGTCTCGAATGTAATTATTTAAGATTTGCTTTTATATGATAGTATTTTCTGTTTGCTAAACAACAATTATTAGGTCTAACACTGTATATATACATATATATTAAATCACACTTAAAATTTATTTTAAAAATTTTCTTTAAATATTTAATATATTTTATTCATATTGAGTACTTAAAATTTATTTAATAGACTTTGCAAAAAAATCAATTATGCAAAACCTAAACAAACTGAAGTAAATGTACTTCAGTTTGTTTAGGTTTACCATCATATCACCAGATTATAAAATATATTATAGATATATTTTATGTCTGTTTACATCTAGACTGGTCATCATAATAATTGAGGCAAAAGTAATGGCAATTTAGTCGACTTTTTAAACAAACCCACATTTTTACCATAATTTTTATTTACTTATTTCTTATGTCTTTATTAATCAATTATCTATTTTAAAAATTTGAACTATTTTTCCATTTTTAGTCAAACCAAATAAAGAGGAAAATATATTTTAAAAAAGCACTTTATAAAATAGGAATATAAATTGTAATAACTTAACATAACTATAGATGGCACATCTAATGTATTGTAATAATTATGCACACATTTTTCCACTATTAATTCAACTCTCAATTCACTCGCGTTTATAATAATTTTAATTTATTAAAAGTTTTTAAATGTTATGTGAGGTTTGCTTTGCTCCTCGCTTTAAGTTTATTAGTTCTATAAAAAAGTTTGTTATACAAAATTTGTTAAATATAAAATATTCGTTTAGTCTAATCTAAGACTAGTTTAGTCTATTCTTATAAATAAGTTTCAATGCAACTCATTCTAATGTTTTATTGAATTAAATCAATAAAAATTAATGAAAAAATTGAATATAATTGTTGTTAAAAGTCGAAAAGAAAACTCTGTAATCGTAAACTCTATAATAATAAAAAGTTGTTTTAAAATCAATTCTTTGCCATTAAGAATATAAATTTTAGTACACAACACACCAAAACAATAATTAAATAATATTAACGAATTGAAAAGTTTGAAACACAAGTGTAACTTTTTAGCAAAACTAATAGGTTATGCAAATGTAAAATTAGGAAAATTTCTATTAAAGAATCAAAATTTATTCGACATTGAATTTTTATATGCAATTTATAGCTCTAGACTAACGCACATAACCAATGAACTATACTTCGATTCATTAATATTTATTGTTTTGTTTATTAATAATTTTTACATAATTAATTAATTTTTTAATTATAAATTAGCTTATTATTATATAGACTACTTATATATACTTACTTTTTATTAATTATTTTAATAAATGATGCTTTATATAGGCATCAATTTACAAGTAAAAAATAATGTGAGTGTTATACTTTAAAAGATAACTTTTAAAGATAATAAATGGAAAACAAATGTGATCGCTATTAAGCAACTCTACTTATTAATTATTTTTTGTAATTATTTTAATCAACTAATTTTTAATCCTTAATTTCTGTCTAGACTGAGATTAGTGTTTAAAACCTACAATCATATATTCGATATTTTTAAAATGCAAAATAGATGAGCTTAATTTCAAAAGTAATAGCATAATTTTAAATCCCTGTTAAAAGTAATGTGAATTATATCTATAAATCCCTGTTAATTGTTACGCTTTAGATTAATATAATTAAGTTATGGATATTATATAATTGTATACGAGTAACAAATTTGACGAAATGGACTTTAAAAGTAACGTTTTAATTGTTTAATTTTCTATATCTAAATTGTACAATAGTGTCAACAATAAGAGGCTTTCGAATTAACTGTATTTTTAATTAATAATAATCATACCCATTGGCTTCGACACTTCAAACTAATTTTCCTTTTTATTTCAATCTCTCTCTCTCTCTCTCTCTCTCTCTCTCTCTCTCTCTCTCTCTCAAGTAAAAATAAAATGATTCCGTAAAACCCCTGTTTAAACTAAAATTTTAAAAATAAATTATTAACACAATATTATGTAAAACTTAAGTTCAAGTTTATTACTAAATATTCTGTAAAACATTTTGTTTAAAGTTCATATAAAATAAAATTCCTATATTATTCTTTATTATAAAGTATTAATATATATACAAATATACGCATGAATTTTTTAAATAATTATCAATAGTTGAGATTTAAGTAAATAGCAATTTTAATTCAAATTTTCTGCGATTACTTTTTTCTATATAAGTAAATAAAATTATACTAATCTTATGATATTGAATAATTTAGTTTTAACTGACATCATTTTCTTAGATGATGTAAAATATTACAATATCAAGTAATAATAGTATAAATTTCAGTCCAAGTTATTATAAAATAACTTATTTATATCTAAATTATTTATTGATTTTCTTTTATACTATAAATTTAATGTAATACTAATAATAACTTTATTTACAAGGGATAAAAATTTAGCCGAAACTCTATCACATTTGGTTTTTTGGTCCATCTTTAATAAAAATATAGATATAAAATATAAAAATTAAAAATTATTATAATATTAAAAATAAATTAGAAAATTATATAATTTGTATTTAAAAGTAGATAAAGTTGAAATGTTATAAATCTCAATGGACAATGAATTAAAAGTTAAGCGCATTTTTAAAAATACAAAATTTTGAGTTTAATTTAAATCACATTTTGTTATATATAATACATTATTTTGGGCTGAAAAAGTTGATAATTTATTAATAAATCGAAAAATTTCATTATCATCTTTGATTGGTTTATAAATAACAAGTATGAGCAAACAGATGATCGAGTGTTAACATTATTTTTATGTAAGCGCGCACTACTTTTCAACAATACTTTACGTATAACTAAACTGAAAAGATTTTCATAATTGATAATATGGAAAAATTTTAGATAAATAATACTTTGATAAAATGTGGCACCAAATTGAATGTCAATTGACTCCTACAGATTAACAGATTAAGTAGTTAAAAACAACATACAACATATGTATAGAAATACGACATAACATTCCCGCCAAACTAATATAATATCCATGAGTATGTCTGTCTCGCTATAGACTCGGAACTGGCCAGACGTACCCCATCATGGTATAAAAATAGTGGGTCAAGGAAAAGGGGGTTAAGAGCAATTGGGTCAATGGAACATGGTTTGGGTATATGGTGTGTAGATTTATCGCTACTTAATCAATTTGCTGCAACTCGATTGCCCGTTTGTCAAAACGGGCTGAAACGCCAGTAAAATATAATATTTGAAATAATATTGTTTTGTTTTGTAGGCTTAACCGAATACTAAATATTTTAATTTCTAATATTCAGAAAGAGTGGTCTAATTTTCCATAATAAACAGAAAAACTTTGAATAAATAAAAATATACTCTTTTCTATATTCGCTGTAATCAATAACACTAATGCAGGTTTTGTGTTGTCATTTCTTTCATTTGACAATGTATTGATATCAAGCATTTATATTATACATATATATTTTCCATTACTTTTATTTAAAGCATAGGTTAGAGAAGATTTCGATATTCCTATTGCTTAATGCAGTTTTAATTCAATAAAACATGGAATATTGTTATAATTTATTATTAAAGTTTTGAATATTTTATATAACTTATATCAAGACATGAATAGTAAAGAAAATATTAGTTTATTTATTGTATGAAAATCATAAGAAAAAATTAAGATATCGATATTGAGTTAAAAATTAATTTATACTAAAATAAATAATTTTATTTTATAATATTCAAAGAAATTTCAGCAAATTTTTAATAATTACAAATTTTTTCCAAAATTGATGTTAAATTAAAATTAAGTTCAAATATTATACATCGGTCTAATTTAATTCGAAATTTCATAAAAACATTTAGTTTATTATTAGATGTGTGAAATTAATTTATATAAATGTAACATAAAATTAAATAATTATGTAAATTTAATTCTTACAAATGTTGAGCAGATTCGTAATCCAAAAAAACTTAAGAAATTCTGAGTTTGACTATAAATCTCTGGGATGACTAAAAATAAAGTTTCTAAAGCTATATTTTATTTAAAAAATCAGAATCTACTTTTCTACATTTTTATTAGTCATCTAAATCCAAATCAAATTTAAAATCTTTATTTTAAAATATTTAGTATATTACAGGTATACAGGAGTATATTATATGTATGCATTAAAAAGTTATACTCTGATACTATCTTTTAACAATTTGTGTTATTTTACTTTAATAAATAAAAATAAATTTATTCTTTAAAATAGATGTTTAATTATTTAAACATATCTACAAAACTCTTTAATTTTTATAATAGTCTTCACATCCTATCAATTATTGCTAAAATTATATTTAAATTTTTTACTTCTAAAATGATGATCGAAACTTAAAGATTATTTTAAATTTGTTTCGACAATATATTGCTGATCTTTGTCTAACGTTGGTTTTAGATATATATACGGTCGACAATCATAATAAAAATATGTCTTATTTTCATGAATAAACAAATGTAAATTTAATCTAATATTAAAATTAAAGTGCATAAAACTGATTCATAATGTATATTATTTAATACATTTCAATTGACATAAGATAATAAAATCAATGTATTATAAAATCCATTTTTGACTGAAAATCCATTAATAAATAAATTTATTTAAATAATTTCAAAAGATGTTCACCTAATAGTCGCTTATATGTTATGTGCTTCATAATAGCATGCTTTGCTAATTTTAATGTACAGTGTGATTAAAAAAGGACAGTATATATTATATATCGTGATATGAAAAAATGTACAGGTATATGACTTTATATGATCAGCTTTTACTTTGACATTTCGAAGGAAATTAGCAAACATTTTTCTCTGTCAAACGCAATATAGAGTATTCACTTAATGGATAATTTTAATGTTACGATGCATGTAATACCTAAGTTTCATATAAAGTAGAAATAATTACGAGAGAGAATAACGGAGAGGGAGAGTCGAGAGAGAGATAGTCTGGCGAGAGAGACAGCGAAGGGATGGAGTGATGGGGAGAGAAAGATAGTATTACCAAAAACTCAAACTCTTTTATTGAGAGCCTTCTCTCTAAGCTGTACTTAATATCAAATTTTTATGACTCAAGAAAAAGCGTTTAGAAAAGAGCAAAATATATTAGTGTTATTACCGACTATGTTATCATTTTGAAAAATTAGTTTTTAATGATAAACTTAAAAAAATTGTGCTCATTCTAGATGATAGTGATGCGCATCACACGCATGCTCTGCCTCTCGTCGAGGCTTACAGTTTCAAATGAAGCACATTTTGCCGGCCGTGCCATAGCTTGGCTAATGTTCGCTACACTTTGTAATACACACACACTCGCTGTGTTTGCTTTCCAATAATAAAGTGTTGAGTTTTTAATGAAAATTAATTCTATGCCTTTTTTATTTGTCTTTTTGTGTGTGTGAGTAAGAAAGTTACTTATCGAGTGCGACCATAAGTCGGCATCGAAAGCGTCGTTACCTCCAGACTCGCAAACTCCTCACTGGAGTGTGTTTTACGTTCTCTATTAGTTTGTTAACGAAACACAATTAATATGCGAACCGATTGTGGAAATGATTTGCGCTCAACACAAACAGTTGGCATTTCAAGCTATATAATTAAAAAGTAAATAACGAGAATTTTTTTTTAATATTCAATAAAAGTTTCATAAAAAAAGTAATAATTTAGAGTGTTATAAGGCTTTCTTTTCAAAGGCTAATTAAATGATATAAAATTATATTGAATAATAAAAGGCGTTTATTTTTTACTTTCGGTGCGTAATTAAAAAAACAAATTATGTCATAAGTCTAAATGAAATTAAAATCACTTAATGAGTACTTAATTTAAGAAATGTAAATATAAAGCCGAAAGAGTGCAGTGATTGGTAAAGTAATAGATGTTTCACTGAAGCCAAAGCAGGAAATTCTGTACATTATCTCCAGAATCGCTGTGAAGGGTTGACACTTAATTAAAAGAATTCAATTCGAAACAATTTCCTATTAAAAGCTGTTACCTATGGGTAAAGACAGTAATAGGCAATCAGTGACAGACTGAACCATCCAAACAACTGATGCTCGTATAAATCTTAGTGCCCCAAAGGGTTTCAAACGTCTCTCCTAAAACCTCAACGTTTGCCAATTCGTGTCGCAATTGATTGCGATGCGAGTCATTGAGCTCTAACCGATCGCTATGCGTATGTGTTTTATGTTGAGATAACCCACAGCCAAATAACGCCTTTTTCTCGCCGACATTCGCAACACAAGTTGTTTTGATTGTTTAAATTTTTTTTACTAAAAAACTATATTTTCATTTTTATATAAAAATAATGACTTATGGCTTATAAATATTTTAGAAATTTTCGTGACATGACTTATATCTAGAATTTTATAGTGAATATTATATATTTTTATTATTCTATTTTGGAAGAAATGAGTTTTTAAGAACAAAACCTATTATTGCGATATGTATTTCTTTATTATCGCTACTTAAGTGTTGGTTTTTAGGGCAGAATTGATGATCAAATGCACCGAATTTGGAGAAACTCGCAAAATGCTAGTGTGTGTTATTTATATAATCATTTGCTGCTACACTGACTAATTCAATGAAAAATGGTTCAATATGTTTATATTCCTGGTTTTTGCTTTATACACATACACACCATTGAGCCAACAAAAATGTTTAAATATGTTGCTCAAGAATTAATGTCTCACTTTATGTAAATAACTGTTAAAATTTGCGCTTAAAACGAAAAATTATTAGAACCAGACTATCATTTTAAAACATATTATAAGTATGCGCTTAACTGTGTATACATTGCAAAGTAATCGTTAAAACAAACTACTTCTACAGTGTATTTAAAAAATTTAATGTGTCTTTTAATGATTAGTTAAAAATCTAATATTCTTAGATTCTATTGCAGACACTTTGGAGTAACATTTCTAATGATAGAGTTTCTAATAATGCTTAATGTAGTGAACTATTATTGAACATAAAATTTAATATAATAATAAATTTATTAAATTTATACAAATATCGATCAAAATTAATAATTCATAGAGTGATGAAATATCGTATAAACCGAAACATAGTCTATACGCGTATGAATTAGTATTTATACTAGAATAATATCATTAACGATCATAATAGCATTAATGCAATTGCCTAACATAAAGCTAATGTGCGTTATAGTGAGCCTCGTGTTGACAAACTACTGGCACGATATTTCACTTCCTCATCAAAAATTTTCGGATGACTCGCTCGATAGCTAATATTTGTGGCGATTGGGGAGCTTTTAAATAATTTGATTTCGCTTTAATTTCGATTTTAGACAATTATTAGCATTTGTATCGCAAATATTGATGGCTTTAGAGAACGTTGTTTTTAACACTAACACAGTTATGGCATATTATTGTAAATATTTTAATCATTTGTCATTTTTAGGGTTCGTATGTTCAAGCAATTGCCTATTTATTATTTTAATGAACATTTACTTCTTAACTAAATATGTGTTCGAAACGCATAAAAACAAGTCATTTAAGCCCTATTTATAAATACCTTTTTTGTCTATTTAGGTATGAAATATTTTGTCATTTTGCCTCATTTGTGCCTTTTTGGTAATATTTTGATTTTATAATATTAAAAGTGCTTAAAATTGTTTTAAAAATGCTCAGCTCATAAATTTAAATAAAAAATGTATTTTAGAAAATTTTGCTTAAGAAACAAATACTAGAATTTATTTTATAAAATTTTAACTTTTGTTTAAAAAAATAAAATAAAAATTTTTTTATTGATAAATTTAGAAAATTTTCAATTTAAAAATTTAATTTCATTTTAAACTCTAACTTTAAATCGAAACATTAAAATCAATAGTTTATGAAATAATTTGAAACAATTTCTACATAGATTTGAATTCTCAAATAATAGTTTCTCATTATTAATCTATTATTACTTCACTATTTCTCACTAGTGATCTAACTATATCGTCGTGATTAAGAAAAGACTAGTGAAGTTAAAAGTTTTAATAATTTTTAACTTATAAATGAGTTAACTTTGTTATAAATGAGTTAGAAATTTGTTTTTAAATTAGAAGTAATCTTAAAGAAAAAATTGAAATTTTTTAAATTTTAACCTTAATTTAAATAATAAATAATATGCAATTTCACTTAAAATAAATGCCTTTTTAGTACCTACTTAGAAATTTTTAAACCCCTTTTAAGGCGCCTTTTTTCTAAAATAAGTGCCTGTAGATACAAATCTATGCATATTATACGAGCAAAAAAAAAGTGGTGTCCTAGAGATAACATTAACAAACAAATAGTTGGATAATTGATTTGATGAACATTAAAAACTATTAAATAACATACATGGCATTAATAATATCGTATTTAGGGATTAACACAGGCATATAAGGTTCAAATGTGAGTTTAAATTATTATTTGAGTTAGAGCTTGAGCTATATGTCTTAAGTTTGGGCTTTTGCTTTGCTCTTTAATTTGATCTTAATCTTTTAAAATAAAATATAATACATGTATATAATGTTTATCTGTTTTTATTAAAATATCTGATTTCAATTCTGTTTTAAAGATGTTTAGAAAAGTCTAAAAGTTCTGAAGCTTATATGCAGCTAAGTTTGAGTTTAGTGCTTTCTTTAACTTAAGGTATTGAATATTACCTGTCTTTCTTTAACTTCTCTGAAAAAATTAATACAAGTTAATCAGTGATGGCCAAAGAGGGTTCTAATTAGAGTGTACACCCCTAGGATTTTTGAAAAAAATGAATTCATTGTAGGTTTCTTGAGGTTATTGCATAATAATAACTTGAAATATTTTAAATAATGTTGTTGTTAAAATGTCATTTCTATCTATATTTCTATGTCTATGTTTTGTAGAGACATTTTATTGGAAAATAATTTTTAAAGGATGAGATGTGAAACTACTTTGATAGTATTAATTAAATTTTAAAAAATAGAAATATATATTCATATATAATATATAATTAAAATTAAAATATAAAATTTCTTTAATGTCGTGTTTCAAACATTGCATTGTTCTTTATCAATGGCTTAGTAATGAAAAAAGGTTGTGAGACTTGCATATTATGGTTAAGAGGAGCGCATTTCTATTACCCAACTCTCAAATTTTAAATTAAGAAACAAAAACTTTATTCGGACATATCTAGTCGTTCACACATCTCAAAAATTATTTATTTCTCTGAAAATCTCATTTTAAATATAAACTTGATCCTAATTTTTTGCTTAATAAGTTATTTATTTTATGAACTTGGCTTGAATTCAACAGAGTTTAAGCTTGTTTTTACAATGTTATTCTCGTAACAAAATGATGCAAATCTGTAATAAGCGAAATCGTTATTCTAATTATTTATTAGGAAATTATTTATTATTATTATTATTTATCAGAAATAATTATCCCAATCTATGTGAACACTAAGTTATCCGTAATAAATCATTTTTATATAAAAGTTCAGGTTTGTCTCATTCATCGTCAACATTCATGTTGTATTAAATCAAATAAAACAAACAAAATTAATTTATGAGTAAATGTTTAAATAAGTTAAATTCTAATATTAGTGGTGAACATTGTTTCAAAAAGTTGAGTTTAAATCATGAGATTTTATAAACTATCTTATTTCAATTTCATAGATTTTAAAATACACATATAAGTTAATATAAGTTTATATTCGGTTTGAGCATACAGTTTGCTTAAATTCATTCCTAGTTAAAAAATATATAGATAAAAGCAAATTGCAATTTTAATTTTATCTTTTTAATGATTTGAATATGATGAACAGAGTAAGTTAAAATTAAGTAAACCGAAATTTCTTATAATATGATTAGACATTAGGATTTGTGTTGGTGTTTGAAAAAGATTGTGACTGATTTATAATAGTAATACAGTAAAAGTTCGATATAGTGAACCCTGTTATAGTGAACTTTTCGATATTGTGAACGAATTTTTTGGTCCCGAGAGAGTTCACTATATCGAAATTTTACTGTACTAAACTTTATTATTAAAAGTTATGAATTTCAAATAAGAAATTATCATAGAAAAGAAAAATTGTTAATTTGCTAAATTCGAGTGAAATGAATTGAGACAATCGAGTTTGCAATATATTAGATTATGGAAGAAATTACTTCACATTTCATTTGCAAACTAAGAAATGTGTCGCCATATGTCACATGTCATATGCATGATTCAAGCATTTCGACTATAACTTATTCCTATTGATTTCTATACTTTTCTTAAATTATTAATGTTTTGAGATAAACTTCATCCATATTGTTAATAATTAATGACACAACACTTTTTAAACTTACAACATGTAAAATTCATAATTTCATTGAATTAATGAGATGTTAATATTATGATGTTATTAATAATTAAAATATATTGTTTGGTAAATAGTAATTGTTTTCTGTCTAAGATTTCGCTTTAGAGTGAATTGTGCTCAATCTCAAGAGAGGCCTCATCATCGAGTGATGCCTGACTACAATGTTACAGATAACCATTGTCTCAACCATATATAGTATATATGTATTATAACCAGGGACAGGAAAATTTGGGTATACACGGATAATTTATCCTTTTTGAACATTTACCCGAATTGATCCAAATTCAAACAATAGACCTGAATTTAGATTATTGAGTGATTATTCACAATTAAATACCTTTAAATGGCTGATTGTATTTGGAATATAAATTCTACTGAAATAAAAAAAATTCCTTATTTAATAAATTAATAAAAAATTTTAATGCAATTTATATATTTTAATATCATTGAAAATTATTACACCTTTTAGAAATGAAAATCAAAAATATACTCATTTAAAATGAACTAAAATTTTATGATGTTTAAAAAATAAATTGAGCTGTTAGTGCTAAAATGTGCGTTTATATAGATAACATTTTATATTATAAAGTGTTTTTAGAGGTAATTCGTGTTTTAAATTTTTAAAATAATTTAGTTAAAAAATTATTAAATGCAAAAATGTTTTCTTTTTACTTATCACCATTAAATTATGAATAATTAATTAAATGCAATTTTTGAGAGAATGTGAAACACATGTAATAATTTGATACAGTTTTGAAAACTATTTTATGTTTACAACATATAAATTCGCATTTCAGTGAAGTGAATGCGTGTCCATAATTTCAATACAAATTCAGAATTCGTGGCTTAATGTTAAATATTTAGACTTGAAATGTGTATATAATATTTTATGTTAACAAATGAATTTTTATGAAATCTACTCATATTCGAATTTTTTGTCAATAACCTTATAAATTGATAAATGAAACAATCAATAATTGAAACTCCGAGATATTACTATAGAAATATTAAGCAATAAATTCGAAATTACTTAAAATTTTTAAAAAGATTTTTATGTATTTGTTCGAAAGCACTCCTTTATTTCTTCGTGTTTGAGCACTCGGCCAGCTTTAAATGTGTGACTGTAAAATAAATTATCTAAAACTGTAATACTGATTCAATTCAAAATAACTCTTCAGTTAATTCGAAACTTATAAGCATTGCTGAAGAACTCGAAATATCTTTTAATAGTTTTGAGTAAATTCAAATTTTTATTATCTTCTCTTTGTATTAAATTTAAATACATTAATATAACATTTGACTAAAATTTAATATTAAAAATACTACTTATCAAAAATTTTAAATATGGCAATTGAATAACTTATTAAGATTTGTTTTATTATACAGTATTTTGCATAAACATATTGTAATTTAGATTTTTGAGCTTTAAATTATAACTTTTACATAAAAATTTAAGTACATTCAAACTATTTTTATATTCAGTATTATTTCATAATTAAAAAAAATTAATTACTTAAAGTTTTATTAAAAATTTAAAATTATTGTGTTAAATTTTAAAGGTCATTATAAATTTGAAACATTTTTTAGTATTATTTTTTTGCTTTGACAATAAAACTTGTATAAAATTAGCATTTACATCAAAAGTACAAATACAAATTTGTGCACTGATGTTCGCACTAATATCAATATTTTACTTTTAAAAATTTAGATATGTTAATGTTAATAATATATTTAAATGAAATAAATACTATACTGAATAATACTAAAACAGTATAAAAGGTATTTATTTTTATATTAATTAAATTAAGTTAAATTAAATTAATGATATATTAAGTTCTCATAAAATTTACAGAAATAATATTAAATAACTTTTAGATAATTTATTAATTAATTAAATTAGTTTTCAATGTAATATTTTAAATTAAAATAATTAATGAATGGAATTTAAATAAAAATTTGTGATAAGTCTTAAGCATTCTAAATGCTATATAGAAAATTTTTACTTACAAAGTTTCTCGTAAATTCTTTTTAGTTTTTATCCAAAATAAATTGACTGTCATAATATTTTTTTTTCCATACAACTTAAATCATAATTTTCTTATAGAAATTTCAAAAATTTTGATTAGAATATAAGTCTGAGAATATAGTATACAATATTTTATTTAAAAAAATTAACGCAAATACCATTACATCGAAAGTATTAGCAAAGCAAACAACTCCTATCTCTCTTTAAATCATGTTATGCTTGAATTCTCTCATTTTAAATTACTGCAGACAACATCTCCACTATTTATTTAAACAGTGAGCAAAAATTACAAGTTTGAATTTTTTATAATAAAGAGTTTTCACTCGTCACAAATTTTGATGCTTTAATGAGCTGCTATACAAACCATAAAAATACAGTATTAGCCCAGCAGTTAATGTACAGTATCACCACTTTTAACGAAAGACTGTCGTATTTTTAAAGACAAATTGGGGTCAAATAAAAGCGAACAAATATTTATAAACTCCTAATTATAAGTTTAACAGTTATAAACAAATACGCATAAAAATCGATATGTTTAGCAAAGTCTTGAATAGAGATGAAGAGCAAAGGAACAATTTTAATCTTCTCATAATTGCATAGTTGTTTGTTAGCCTAATACAGGTAATACGCAATGCTAACGCTTTTCTTGCATTTCTCTGATTAAATTGAATCGAAAAATTAATGCGCTCCTCATAACAGGTGTCCATTTACTGATGGACTCATATGAGAATAGGTTAGGTTAAGAAACAAACTAATCATAACTATTGATTCGCTGCGATGGTTGTGACCGTTAGCTATAATCATCCTAAACAGACACGTATTATCTTAACTGAATAGCTCGAGAAACACAGTCTTCGTTGTAATGTTATGCCTATGAATATGTCGTTTGTGTTGCCGTATATTAAGAGTGCGCTGAATACACATTGCTTGTCGGTTATATTACAATCCTTAAGATGCTATTAGAGAAGTGAAATAACTTAGTAGTGTATACAAAATACTGTTTGAAGAATATATTATTATAGTCGTTAAAATTTGCATATTGCCTCTTAAATGCTTGAGTATAGCTTTACTTTACTCAAATATCTTATACTCTATTTCTTCTTCACTATACAAATATAAGTTATGAATATTATCATATTTTAGTTGCGAGTAGTTTCTGTTTCTTTTTATTTTCTGCTATTAAAACATATTTTTAAAATTTTGACAGTATTAATGCAAACTTAATTATATCTATTGTATTTACTTGAGAAGTGTTGCAAAAATGAGAAAAGTTTTGATTTTTTTGTTTCATCAAAGAGACGAGCAATGAGAGAGAGGGAGAGGGAGGGAGAGAGAGAGAGACTGTTTTTGGTAGAGTTATACGTTTTAGTTGTAGTTAATATGAGTGAAACTTATTTTGCTGAGTATATCTTATATTCGACTGCAGAATTATATCGCATGAGCGCAATAGGAAGTGTTTTGTCTGCACTTTTAATGAAGTAATCATAGAGGAAAACAAAGCAAACGTAAAAACATTAATAGAATTTTCGGAACAAGCAATGAATGAGTGAGAAGAGAGAGAGAGAGAGAGAGAGAGAGAGAGAGAGAGCAAATTTTTGTTGTAGCAAAAATGTTATTTAATATCAATATTAGCAGTATATTAATATTTAAATAGTCATAAGTTATATAAGAATCCTGTGTCTCTTGTCTAATAATTTATTGATAATAATGCTCGTAATATTATATTTCGCAAGTGTCTGAAATTTCATTTCGCCCGTATATTTTGTGATTATTGCTCTAATTTAGTAAATTAAACTTCCAGTTTTTTATATGAGTTAATGTCCACAATTTGATAAAATTAAATTACCAAATAAATTGAATTAATTAAATCTTTTTAGACCACATTAATGTATTCAACAATTGCGCAAAGAGATGCCTAACCTAATGAAGCAAATTTTATACTAACGAGTACATACTTATTTATTTTTAAAGACAATTTTTTTTGCTTTAATTTTTTTAAAACTTAAATGAAAAATTAGATGTTACACATTAAAATGAGACGTTTTACTCAAAAATCAAGTTTTATCGATTTTGATTTTTTTATGCTTGTAGTAGTCTATAATATTTTTATATCTTATTGATCTTAAGATAACTTTGAGCTTTTTTAATTAAGCAAAGAAAAAAATTTGCATTCAAGATTTTAACAAAGATAGTCAAGTTTAATGAATCTAAAAATTGAATTCAAGAATCTCTGAACCGCTAATGAGAAAATATAGAAATATAAATTGAGTTTCTCTATATTAATAGATATGTTATTATTGAATAGCCTAAATATTATCCTAGACTTTATGCATTTATTGTACACTTATAGTGAAAGTTACTTATTTTATTTTAACATTAATAAAACTAAGCCTTCTTAAACCTTTCTTTTTATTTACTTGAATATTATATTAATTTCTACATCTATATATAAAGTAATTTACAAATCAAAAAGTGCATTAATTATGGAGTTTTCTACTATTATAAAAACTTTATATATAAACTTAAATTTATATTAAAGTTTATATAAGTTAAGATGTAAATAAAAATATATAAATTATACAATTATTCAATAATATTGATATTTATTATAGTGTCATCGCATGACAAAAGTTTTTAAACATTTTATCTTTATCACGATAAAATTTTCACTGTCTGCTTATCAATTTTATATGAATAAATTCACAAATGCTTTTCATTGGAAACTGCACATTATTAATGTTTGGCTAAAATAAAAGTAGAATTATTAAACTTATTTAATAGGCATTTCTAAAAATGAGCTTAGACTTGGTTTATTAATTGGCTGGCATTTGGTCAGAATCAAACAGTTTCATATAACTGAGCTTATTTTAAAAATATATTTTACTTTGAAATTTATTTCTTATATATTGATCGAAAATAAATTAATTTTTCAAATTTCATTAAAATCGATACTACTTTATGTATTTACAATAAAAAAAATAATTTTTTTATGTAAATAATTTGATGAATAAAAATCTAATTATTAAATATGGCATAAGCCCAAACTAGCTCAAGCTTCAGCTCTTGGACTTTAAATATATTTAGAAGGGCTTGTAAAGCAAAAGCTTGGATATATAGTATTGGGTCACTACTTGTCATAATTATTTAAATTTTAAATTACTCTAATAAATTCTAATTCTGGACAATTTTAGAAATTTTGCAATAACTTTTTTATTTAATTTATTTTAAAAGTTGAAATCATTTATCAAACAATATATTGCATTATTCAATGATCATTTAATTTTGTATTATTTTCAATGCGCATAAGTATTCGATTTTATCTATCATTTTAATTATTTATTTTAAAAATGTTATTATTGAACTTATTTTTTATTTTTAACTTATATTATATCCTAAAATTACTATCATTATATCCTAAAATATTGCTAATTTTCAAGCATTTCAAACAATTAATTATTTCTAAATTTAAACATTTGGAGATTTCTTTCTATCTTTGCGTTTAAATCAAGTGTTGCTAAAAATTGAATTATTTTACATTTGGTTATGTTCTTAAATTAAAGTACATGTACTTAATAATGAAATATTATATAAATAGCTGTGAACAATATATATATAATTTAATTCATGTTAATAACTATAACATTTGTTATGTTAATAAAATAAAATCACATTAACTTTATATGATTTATGAATATTATTTGACGAAATTATACTTATTTTTATTAAATTATGAATAATTTGCAGTGTGTTTTAAATGAAACACTTTACATCTCATGTTTGAGGTTTAGATTATAAAAGACGTAATACCTTACGTCTCATTCAAATGATTAATAATTAGACAAATTAGCAAAACTAGAATCTCTATCCAAGTTTATGATAATTATATACTTAACACAAAACAATAGTTAAGTCAAGTTTGTCGATGACTTTATATTATATTGAATTCATTTTTATTAAAACGATTTGTAGACTCAGTTTGTTTATGGCTGGATGTAAATATGTGTTACAATGTACTCGAGTTTATTATTTATACTTTTATTAGCATTATAGCTGCTTCATTGCACAGTAGTATTACTTGAACATAAATAAGCGCTACACTTATACTGAATCTTAAATAATAAATTAATACCATATAATGCCTGCATAATACAAAAACAATAATTATATACTACTCATACAAAATTCAGGCCATTTTTACTTTTAATTTTGTTCGCGAGTTTCAAATATTTATGATAATTGTTATTAGAGGTTAAACTTGCGATAGTTTTTCGTTAGTTTTTCTTCATAAGTATATCTCGGTCGACAAGTTAATCAATAAATTTTTACCTCTACCTCGCATATCTAACTTAACATCATAAATGTCTTTTTTTTTGTTGCGTAAGCGATAAATTTGATGCTCTATTATTCAATAGCTTATGCCCAGAATTTTCATATATTAAACAAGATTATCACCAAAACAAATCAAGATTTTGGTTTTTTAAATCAATTTAATTAATATTTATGACTTTTTTGCCGAATAAATGTGCAATTTATTTAAAATAGTAAAAAGTATTTTTAGACATTATGAAACATGTAGTAATAAAATTAATGTCGACTACAAGTATCATAACGTTAAACAGTAAGAATCAAGCATTTCGTTCGTCCAATACTGTCGTGATGTGTCATAATTGAAGTTTGTTTAATCGAGTTATTAAACTGGTATGAATCAGCGCTGATGGCAGACAAATAGCGTACTCTATCGATCGTCGGTTCGCTAATCCGACCAATTAAAGTACGGCACGCCGATCACAGTCTGCTCTCTTCACGTCTTTCTTACAGATCGAGCTTTCGTGGTTGAACTCGCTCTACAGATGAAATCTATTCGAATTAATTGTTTAACACAAAATATAAATTGTGTTTAATTTTGCTAATAAATCGCATGTTATTTAAATTATTTGCGTTTAGAAAAATTGATTTTATTAATGGTGTTAAAATGTTTTGAAACTATTATTTTGAGATCTTCTCTGACTGAGAGCTATATATGGTTCTTGTATTTACAATTCAGTTTCATTTATAATTTGAAAACTTAGCAAATAGTGAGTGGTAAGCGGTTGGTCGACCTATCTTTAAAGGTCAGACTAAAAGTTACAATAGTTGAATAATTTTACGTCATCAATAAATAATTTTTAGTGTTAAAGAAAAATCTAATTGTTAGCGATTGAGAGGATCAAAATAAAGTCACGGATAGACTTAACAATGTTTATTTCTTTTCTTACAATTGAAAGTTGCGCATCAAAATGAGATGATTTTAACATTAATTATATAATTACATATTGATTATATAAGGGAGAAAATTCTCCCTAAAAAATTGTTATAAAAGTCAATTTACGTAAGAATAAGAAAAATCTAAAATTCTAAATTTCTGTAAATATAAAGAATATATACTACTTCTAATAAAAATTAATGGCATTACAAATACCATATACAGACATAACATTAAATATTTGCTTAGAAGACAGCGGCGATTCATTTCCTCTTCAGAAAGAAAGAGTTATTCTTTTGATTAGCAAATGTGAGTGTAAATGGTGATCATTGGTGATGAGAAACAACACCGGTTAGACTATGTTCAGGCCTTGATTTATTTAAATTTCTGCTTTAAACTATTAAACGTTAACTTTATAGATAGTAATGTTTAAACAGTTTTATAAAAATTAAAGATAAAATAATTTATTTTTAATTAATTTTTATTGAAACATTTTTACAATAATAAATAATATAATAAATAATTAATATTCTTCACAAATAATCGAACTTAAGTTAATGCATGTCTAATTCAATAAAATTACAGCTAAAATCAGTACATTTGTATTGTTATTTTTGTTTTATAGTTGTCGTTAAAAAATTACTTTGTGTATACAAAATAATTATCTCAAAAAAGTTATTAAATGAAGACATGAATTAAACCGTTTTGTAAAAAATATGCTAAAAGTATGTTTGCATTTTAAATGTATATAATTTAGAATTTAAAAGTTCTCGTTTAAAGTACAATTTTTAAATATTAATAAAACTGAGAAAACTTTTATGTATACTCTTTGGTGTAAAATAAAATACGCCTCAAAATTAGTAAATTTAGACAATTTTCTGGGTTCACCTGAAATGCAATCTATGCCATGCTATTGTAAAGATAGGTTTCTAACGATTTTTAACTTATTAGTTGTCCTAAAAACTATCACAATTACATTATTTATTACCTGTACATTTTCTACATTTTCTTAAGTATTCTCTGTATTACTTTAATTTCAACAGAACTTATTGAATTTTCTACGATAAAGACAATGTAGTAAATCTAATCGACATTTTTGATGATCGCCAGCAAAAAAGTTGGTCATATCTATTAAGGCATAACTATTGAGAACGGTCTCAATAGTTAAGATAGTTATAAGATAGTTGCCATTATAAGATAGCAATAAACAAATCTTCGAGAATGGGATGCATTTCTATGTTTTGCTTCATTCGGTTGTCGTCATGGATTGGAATCAACTTTAGGAGAGAACTGTAACGAGCGTTAAGCACGCGATCGCTGTATTCAATTGGCGCGCACACAAAACGCAACAAAAAATTGGCATCTCTTTAGTTGGAACAAATTTTTTTGTTATAGAAACGTATCGTTTCTTTTAGAGAGCTTCAACACTGAGTTGGAGTGAGCATTGCCTGTGTGTGCACACTAGTAATAAAGACTTTTTATACATAAAAGATTTAGACTTGAATGGAAAAAAGTGTGGGTTTGAGTAGAATGTATGAGTATTGGATGCTTACGGTATTGAACGCTAACAGTAAAGAACGATGAGCTCAAGTGCTGCTCTGCTCATTCGTATCGCTCTTCACTGCACTTCTATGCGATTTCGGTCATCTCAAGCATATGCCGCCCAAACTCGCTGTGACCGCCAAATATAAACGAATACATTTATTTATTACATTATTTGTATTCTCAATAATTGAGCTTTTATTAAATATCTCAAAGATTTGATATTTAATTTTCAACGATTTGAATCGTGAAGATTTGAAAGTTTGTCGTCAAAGAAATCAGAAACGTTTAGCATCTAAACTGTTGCAATATTTGATAATTTGGATAACAATTTGTAAAACATAACCAATAATTAATAATATTTAAATCTGTATTTTAAAATATTTTACTGAAATTATATGAAATAAATTTTATTTGCAATATTTCTTTAAGTTTAATTCTTTCATATGAAATATGAAATATGAAAGAATTAATTTAAAAGTTTAAAATGATCGACAATAAAACAAATTTTATGATATAATATATAATCTATAAAGAATTCATGCATTCGACAAATATTGAATCTTTTAAATAATAAACTCATATTTTAAGTTGAATGTAAAGCCAAAACAATAATTAAATATTTGTAAGTAAATAAGTAATGTTGGGAACAGGCGTACACTTTTCATTTCATAACATCGACGCCACAATGCCTGAGATAAGTTGTCTGTAAAATTTTTTGGTAAAATATGGTTATTTGTTACATCTTACCGAAATCAAAGATCTCTAAGAATAAGACAGAATAGTTCATTTAAGTTATTGTTGAAACAGAATTATTTGATATCACTTTAGTTACTTAAGTTTTTATGGTTAATTTATTTTAAAAAAATTAGTTTATAAGTATAAATTGTATCTATATATAAATTATCAAATTCACAGAAACAAACCATATAATTTAATTATTTTCAAAAATTTAATTGTATAACTTATAATGTTTGTAAACTTGTATATTTGCACACTTTATAATTTACAATTAATTTTTCAGTCCAAACTGAGATACAATTATGCAAATTTCTTAGTATACAGTTTTAAACTTTGCATTACTCGAAATTTTGAATTATTGCTCATCCATTATTAGCAATCATCATAAATTTATAATGTTATAAGTTATTTATTTTGATAAATATAAAAGTACTATATTTGTTATGAGTAAGTACTGAAAAAATAAGTATATGATATTTTAAGATATTTTACCAAATGATTTCTTAGTCTTTGAATTTTCAAAATTCAATATATTATCAAATATTATATTTAAATTTACCGAATATGTTTCATTTATTTCATTTTAAATATAAATTTAGAAATAATTATAAATCAATAAAATTTATACTTTCTATAAATTGCTATTAAATTTTAAATTTAAATTTATTAAATTTAGTTGTACTGAAAAATATCAAAAATTCAAAGTTTTTTCAGAGTTTGATTACTAATGAAGAAATCAAAGATTATAAAGAATTATTATTGACGAAACTTTAACATTGAAAAGTTAGTAAATTGAGTTACAATCGATGGCGCAACACAACTATCTCTGATGGCAAATGTATTTATTTAAAAATGTGTTGCCATTTAGGTTTGTTCGCAGAAGTGTCACTTTATATTTCTGTATTGCGCGCAAATCTTATTCTATGAGAGTAAACATACAGAACTTGTACTACAAATATATCTTTACAAATAGTAAATTACTTTTATACGCTGCCAAATGTCAAGACAAGAATTTCAACTCCATTAAGCAATTGCACTTAAAAACCGTTCCCCCGATTCTCTGATTCTGAATCAACATTAAGGAGACAATCAAAAATTCCGATCTTTAGCACAATGAAGTATTATTTTGAATTTTATTTAAGTTTTGAAATAATCGTAAAATAGCGTATTTAGTTTATTTGGCGAGGCATACAAAACTTATCGATTTCTCATTTATAACATAACGCTGATGTGCGCAATGATTTGCTATCAGATTAAAGTTGCCAATCGTAAAATTATATGAACGACAAATTGATAAACAGAATTAAATACTTTGTGCAATTCTATAAATCTATAAATTTTTGATATTATTTAAAATTAAAACCTAAATCTTTTATAAAAAAAAGTATGCTAAAAAAATTGTAACTAAACAGCTAACAAAATTAAATATATTAAATAAATTGAGTGCTATGTTAACAAATAATAATTTAAGTTAATTCATAATATCATTTATGCAGTGAAATAATGATACATCTTATTTATTGTCTGCTTCTAAATAATAAAAATTGGATACTATTTTTTATAGAATGTCCATTAATTTATAAGTATTGCTTTTCAAAATCTTACATAATTTCCAAAATAACAATAAAAAAATAAAAAAATTAATTGTATAAATGAGAAAAATAAGAATAAATATATATAATATAGATTATAAACTTATATATATTGAAGCAAAATTATTTGAACATACAAACCCTCACATTGCAATCAAATCTTATGTTGTCTGAATGCTCGCTTAGCTCGCGCTTTAAGTTTTCAAAATTTTTAGCTGCTTTTATTTTGACAAAAGGTAACTTATATCAGATTATTTTTAGAATATTGTTTTAAAGTTTTTAAAATTTTAAAATATTAAAAAACTCTTTCTTTAAACTCTTTGTTTTATTATTAGTTTAGTCTTCATTCACATTTGTATACATAAAATAGTCTTATTGTTTAACGTAAACATCTTTGGCAACAAAAATGATTACTATTTTGGCTGTTCTTGCCTTATCTTTTTTCGTGGAGAAAATGACACTTTTATATTACTTTTAAGCTAAAGATTTAATGGAGTATACACAAAATTCGTTTGGTAGGCATTTGTTGCACCGAAATGTCATTTACTGTTTATTAGATAAATTATTTTAACTTATTTCGTTTAAATTATTAATTATATAATATATAAATTACTGGTCCAAACCTAACAATTGCCAACTAATTTCAAGTGTCTATAAGTGTCCGACTCGGGGATTGTGTAAAACCTGGTGATCCCCACATGTTTGAGATTTTAAACTAACATAATTCAGTGTTAGTTCAAATCAGTGAACTTTCCCAACACTTGTCAGGTGTGATACTGTTTGAATGTCTATAACACCGTTATACAAACTTTAAATTATTTTGTTTTCTCTTATTTGTACTCTATTTGTACACTAAAAAAATATTGAATACTAATGTTAGAGAATACTAATTGTCCATTAATTACGTACAAATATATTATAAATTTTAGACACTGAATGTTTACTCCTTTATATTTAATTTATGTTTACATTGCTAATAAAAAACTTATTAAATTAATCGATTTAAAATACTACCCAAATTTAAAACTTTGGGATTGCTTTTAAATAAATTTCAGCTAAAGTGTTCACTTAAATTTTAAACTTGATCTATAAGCTATCAAAATAAAATAAAATTGTGATTTGTTGTTCAAAAAAAGCATACCATAAACATATTTGAGTCTCGTATATTAAGTTATTGATCGGGTGTTTATGCCCTAATACTTCCAATATCAATGCATTGATTTAAAAACTATAGTCGCTATATTTTTGACAAAAAAAGTTTGAAAGTTTTTATTTAGAAAACTTATTTATGGAAATTTATATCTAATATATTTTGTTCATCCAAACGCAAAAAAACCTTGTATCTTGTATTGTATTGTAAATTTAGTTTAGATAAAAAAATTTTAATAATTTATTCTCAAAATTTCAAAATATTGATGTGTCTATAAAAACATTAAGAACATGTTTATTTAGTTTAATTAAATATTTAATTGAAATTCTATTAAATTTTATTATTGATTAAAATTTCTGTTTGAATGGAGTGTTTTGTACAAGTAATTAATTTAAAACACGAATATTTAAACGCTTTGAGGTTATTATTTTGCAAATGAGTTAAATTAGTCACAATTTATAAGTTTATATAGTCAAAGCTTTATAAGTCTAATATTACCGATTGTTTTTCTAGATTTTATCACTATTATAGTGAAATAACTTTAGATTGTGATAATGTTCGTAATGTTAAATTTTGCGACTCGTGTTTTAAAATTTACTTTTTTTTGCTCAATGAATTTTGAAAAGAAGTTTCAGATAAATGATAAACGCATTCAAATTTTATTTGGAAAAACTGTCGTTCGATAATCGATCGAATTTGGTTTACGAGTCGATCGAATGAAAATTGTGATTTCCAATCTCAAATTAATGGGTGTATAGAAATAAGGGCTATTTTTATCTGTTGCCACTCAAAATCATGTATAAACGAAAGGCGTTTCATAAGAAAGATTATGAACATTTCAATCACAAGCCTTTTCACAAATATTTTTTTTAGTGCTTATAGTCAGCTTAATAGACTCTGTTTAGTTTAATTATTAATATCAGCGTAAAGTGATGTTTTAATTTTGCGAATTTAAAATTGTCGGGTACTTTCAAAAATCAAAATGACTATTGAGAAACAACGCGTAATGACATAATGCATTACCCCATAACGAGTAGTAACAGATAAAAAAATATCCCTTTATTAGGTCCTTATCTACAACAATATAGTAACATATTTGAATCATTCTTTGTTGAGTCAAATGAAAAAATTGATAGCTTTAAATAAATTATATGATGTTTCTTTAAATATATTTTTGAGATGTTTTAATAAATTTGAATGAAAGTTCATACATAGCCCTCATCTCATGTTTAGCCCACAGAGCAAAACTTTTAGCAAAATTTACTTTATTCATAGATAGCCCATGTTTTTAGTGTAAATTATCTATTGATAGAATCTCTTTGCTTCAAATCGAATATAACAATAAATTTTTCGCGCGTTATAAACATAGATATTTTGTTCAACGATTTAAAAACCGTATTATATTCGAACACAAGTGAGTGTTCGAAAATAAAAAAAAATTAAAAGAAAATTATCCTTACATTTTATGCACCATTTAGTTATTATTATTATTATTATTTATCCCTTAATAATTTATTAAATAACTTTATTTAAATTTTAAAATTAAAAATAGTCAAATAGTAATATAATGTAAATTAGTTTCATATCTAGATTTAGATTTACATAATTTATTAAAGTTAATTATACATAAAATTATAATGTGATAGATTTCTGCACTTTTGCGAAATTTATTACACTTGTATTGCAATTATAGTTTCGCCTCACGTGGCAAACTCATTATATTAAATTATCAATTATTTATAGAGTGGCTGTATATAAAAATAGAGAATAATGAAATATTAAAATAGTCGGTGCGATAAAAATCTCATATTAATACTTTTATACAATGATTTGGCTCCAAATTTTAGTCATTATTAAGATATTTTTTTTTTACTAAATTATATCAATTATATAAAAATTATATTATAATCGTTTAAATAAATTTCATACTAATTATGATCATATTAATCAAAATTTTTGGCTCATTAAGTTGAATATTTTGAACGGCAAACGAATGATATTTGTTTTTAAGAGTCACTTGTCGTTCAAAAATATTATTAACGCTTAATTAAAATAATTTTATGACATAAAATACTTTCGAGAAAAATCAATTTACTTAGTATAAGATAAAATGAAATATACTATTTTAAGTGAAGCCAATCTGTTTCGTTTTGCGAAGAATAGTATTTTGTGAAAGTATGAGAGTATGAGAGTGAGTATGAGAGTGAGTATGAGAGTGGGTGGAAATTATATGGCGATCTCGAGTACAATCAACTCTATCATTGCGTACATCTATATTTCTACGAGGCGTTTGCCAGGTATTCGTGCAATTCTGCGAATTTAAATATTTGCTTCATAAATATTTCATATATATTTAAAAAATATTACTATTCAGGTTTAATATAAAGGTTATTATGAAAAGTTGATTAATATTACTTTTAATTTGGTTTAGTTAATATTTTTTAAACCTAGATTAAATAAAAGCGCGTTATGTAAAATAGCTGCAATAAGGCTGATATTAAGTTAAGCTGCTTAAATTATTATATAATTGTATTAATTATATAATTATATTAATATTTGTTAGTTTTAAGGTGTTTGGATATTGTTTGTTCGTCTGCTTGTCTGTCCATTTGTGTCCCTCTGATAAAATAAATTAGTTCATGTGCTCAAAATATATTGGCATTTTCATAGATTTATAAGATTTATAAATTTGAAGACCTTATGGATGACTGACTTATTTTTATCATTAGATCCAAACATAGTTTAGATTTAATTGTTACAATTTATTGCGATTCACCATTGGGTGTCATATTCAAACAACATGAAACATAGAAGCACAGGTAGAATTTTCTTCCATGCTAACCAAACAATAGCTACGCTCGTGTTTGTGTGTTGTACTTTCAGAGATATTATTTTCAATTTTTTAGTGTTTAGTCTAGAGGTCAAAGACCCTATGATTTGACACCTTAATCAAAATTGTTCATCCATTCATAGACCATTCATTCATATACCAAATAGGATTGGACCCGATTCTTATATGGGATTAACTTAAAGAATTTCTTTGTCACCTTCTTTTATTCTCTAATAACTCTCTACAATTTAATAAATTTATTGATATATTTTTAACTTATCAATTTAAAATTTTTCTTTGAGAATTACATTTAAAATATTGTATAAAACATGCTTAACTTTATATCTTTTATATAAAATATAGCGTATACTTAATTCCTTCTTCTAAAGAATTTCAATAGTATTGAATAACTAAATTTTTTATTATTTACAATTTAAAATGTCAAAAGCTGTTTGACTCGAACCAAAATCTAACCAAAATCAATACTAATGGTAACTTTAGTGTCTGTTAAGAAAAGTTTATTTTCAGGCTATTTACTTGAGGTGGCAAACTTTAATTGTGATTTCTTTTGTGTCCTAAAGTGACACTTCAAGCTAATCTGTATTTAACTAAATTCGCAGTTTTGTTACATAGAGTTCAACTAAATTGTCGAAAATTTTTACAATTCAAAATTTCGAATATGCAAAATATATTACTAAATTCAGATCAGCTTTGATTTTTTCCTGAGTTGAAAATACTTATTTGAAATGCCTTTTCATTCTTCCGTAAATACTATTTGCATTAAAAAAAAGAGAAATCCGATAGCTTTGAATTCAGACTTTGTTTGATAAAATCGATGACATTCATCTGAATATTTGGAGTTTTTGTTAAAAATTTTCTTTAAATTCAAAATTAAATTTATGTGAATAGCATTAGAGACTCAAATGACAAAATAGCTTCACTATATTGACAATTATTATCTTAAATTTGATTTTTAAAATATTTTACGTCAAAAATAATTTTAAATTCAAAAGTTGTATTTATAACATGTTATATTTTATAAATGTATTTTTGAGCAAATATTCTTTGAATAAAGTGTTCATATATTAAATCATTTTTCAATGGATATAAGATATGATTTTACTGTTTATATCCGAGAATATTAAAATAATTTTAATTATTATGATATAACCTATAATTCATTATTAAAATTAATTGTTGAATATTGGTATTGTTATTTAAATATATGTTACATGTTTTAAAATTTTGTTTGTATTTTGTGTTTATTTGTATTGTTGTGTTTGCTGTTTTTCAAATTGTAAACATTGTTTATTTTATCAAGTCTTGATAAAATTTTAGTCTAATTATTCTTACACTAAAGTTTAAGAAAAATGTATTTTATTATTATATATGTGTTACTTTGTAATAAAACCATTCGAAAAGTAATTCCAAATATTTTATAAAACATATATTGCAAACATAAAAATGAAAAATTACAAAATAAACTCCGATTTTAAAACTTGTCAACTATTTAGATATTACTTATAAGACATATTTTATAAATATAATGAAATTTTACACGCTCTTACAAATTGTTAGCAAATTTTACGGGAGAATATTTTCGATGTTACAAGACTTGATTGAGAGAATAACATTTGACTTCTTGAGAAAAAAATTAATGATTGTAACTAAAGAAACAGACATATTGGGCTCTATTTTTCTTCTTCACATCACATACCAAGCAATCAAAATGATTGCTATAACAAGCCTTACCAGTTATTTTAGCATATATTCTTTGATGGGTTAACTTGAATATTCGTTTAATTTGTTATGCTCTCTATATTTGATTCTATACTTCATTTTATAGTGAATTATGAATAAAGTTTAACATAAATTTGATATTTTTACTATGCATTCAATGATGAGTTTTATGTACAATAAAACCACGTACTATTAAAGCAAGTAAAAAGGATTGTAAAATAAATAGAGCACCGAAATTGTATTCATAGTGAATCCAATAAAATTAAAAGTTATTATTTCAAATTGACTCGTGATTTGAATGAGCCATTTTAATATTAATATGTTTTGCATTGTTTATCATTTTTATTTAATTTACTAGTCTTACCCAATGGCTTCGCCACATGAACATGATTTTTAATTCTTGCGCGCTTTCTCTCTCCCTCTCCCTCTATAGCTCACTCTCTTTTACCATAATTTAATTATTTATTCATTTCATTCTTATTTCAAAATATTATTGGCATTATTTTATTGCTATTCTTGGCAAATGGTTTATTTTAAATTTTAAATAACAATCAAAATACATCTGTTTTCTATTTTAATTTTTAAAAATTTTTAAATATTCATTTTAAAGCAACAATAAATAGCATTGTTTGCAACACACGAACACACTTTATTTTTAAAATTACTAGCCATTGTTGCCGCGGCTTCGCCGCTATAAAAAGTTAATATTTTATTAAATATAATTTTCTCTTTATTGTTGAATAATGCTTTGTTTTTAATTTAAACAACAATTAAAATTAAGAAATCGTTTATATTTTACGGTTTAAAAAAGTTATGAAAAAATTTATTTTAAAAATTTAATTCAACAATTAAAAACATTGTTGGCAACTCACGGACACACTTTATTTTTTTAATTAGTTACTAGCCATTGTTCCCGCGGCTTCGCCGCTATGAAAATTTATTTTATTAAATATAATTATCTCTTTTATTGTTGAATAATGTTTTGTTTTAAATTTAAACAACAATTAAAATTAAAAACTGGTTTTATATATATTTAAGCAATTAAAAACATTGTTGGCAACTCACGGACTGACGGACACACATTATTTTTTTAATAAGTTATATAGATATAGATTTATAGAGATTAGTACACTAGATTTTATTTTTCCGATCTTAAAAACCAAAACTATTATAATTGTTACAAATCTAAAGACACATATTTTAATAAACTATGATTTTTTAAACATTTGTTTGTCATAACACTAATTTTATTTGTGAAAATTTTAAAATCAGATCTTTATTAATAGAATAAATTTGATGTCTTACATCATTAGGTCATAAAAATTTAACAAATTGTTATTATAAAAGCAGTCTTACTTTTGTCAGGAAAGGGGCACTACATATAAATTCTAGCTA
>JAQIYA010000102.1:0-30458 GCA_034699355.1 Microtritia minima | reverse complement strand
TAATCGATGATATGAACTGATTATTGGAACCAAACATATAGAAATGCATGTAAATAGGGATCAATGATATGAAGTATGTATTATGAACTGTATATGAATAAATATTAAGCTTTTAACATATAACGAGTTTTAAGTTTAGTTGTATTGTATTATTTTTAAGAAATGTTTGTCATAGCTTTGTTAGTACAATCTCTCACATGCTTTAAACAAACAAGTGTTTGAAAAATACCTTAAAATTTAGTATTTGCAGCAAACTTTCATTTATTATTTTATCATTAAACATAAATATGTTTAGATTTCAATGTGTTTAAATCTTAATGCTTAATAAATTTTGTTGTGCTAAAAATTTCCGATTTAAAGTGAATCAATTATGTCGACCAAAAAGAGAAAAAATTATCAATTAAAGAAAAATACGAGATAATTATTAAATTAAGTGATGGAATGAACAGAAATGAGTTATTAAAAGAATCCAAATTGAAATCATTGTCACATTTGACCAAAATAACTGACTTTTTTGCTTAATATTTGTATTGATTGAATAAAATAAAGAATTTAATGTTTTAAATGATGTTATTTCTTATGAACCGATCATATGAAGGGATCGATCATATGAAGTAATTCACGAAACCAAACCACTTCATATGATCGGTACCAAACTGTAATTGCAAAACTCTATTATACCGCCATCTCTGGCCATATATTTCTATAGCATTAACACATTCACTGTTTGGTTGGATCGACAAATAAATCAAACGCTTATTACATACTTATCGCAAACTCCAGACCAGACATGAAGCCGACCACTATAGTGGCGGACGAGATGTTCCCCGAAGGCGCGGGACCTTTCATGGACATCGAGGAGGTGGGCGTTTCGAGCGGTCTGGTCATGGACTTGACCGCCAACGAGAAGTTCGTCCACTCGGACTTCTTCAACGATTTCGACGATCTGCTCGACGAGGAAGACCTCGAATGACCGCATCAGTTGTCTATGTTTTCATTTGATTGTTTTGTAATCTTAACGCAGATTAAAATTTGATTCGCAAAATGTTTTTCTTTTTTCCCCTAAATTTTTGTAAATGGTTTTTTTTAATATCATAAAATGTAACATAAATTTGCTGTTTTTCGATATTTATTTATCATACTTTTAAATTCATTGTAATTTAAAATGCTGTAAATAAATATTAAGCATTTTATATCAAATATCAGGAAAAATTTATAAATTTTTGAGTGTAATTATAGCTTAAATGAAAGTGAATGAAGCAAAATGAACGCCAAAATGAAATTATTTCATTTAAAATCTTTAATAAATAAGTTGAAAAAATAATGCATTAAATAAATCACATTTTAAAAATAAAAAATAGTCATTAAATTAAGTACTATTGCGTTTGTGGTTGCGTTTGTGTTTCCGTTGGTTTGGATTTAATCCTCAAAATCTGTTTCAGTTTATCGAAAAATATACTCGATTTAGATTCCGATGATTTGCTCGCAATTTTCGGCCTTCTTGTGGTCAGGTTATGAATGGGACCAAAAGCCAGACTGACAACAGTGCTAACGAGACAAATAACATTGTAAGGCATACTGAAGTCGGGCGTCGGAAGCGATACGAGAAGGGTTTCGGTGTGTATTCGCACGAAATGATACTTTTGCGATGAAAGCGTTTCTTTGCGCGGAAAAGCGGTAAAATTACTGTTCGTGTCTAAATTGGCGCTAATAATAGCGGAGTTAACGTAAACGCCGTGATTGGCGTCGGGAGGATATTCAGTCCATTTGAGAAACACCCGATCGAACTCGAACGAGATCTCAGTCATGCTGTTCGGCGGCAAAACGAGCAGAATTTCCAAATGATGCGCTTGAATGCGATCTTTGGCCGGATTGTAGTATACAGTGTGCGGTTTGATTGGCTTATTATTGGACGTGATCTTAAGCGTATGCAAATACATACGCAAATACCAGGGAATGATGTCTAGATAGACAATCTGAATGGGAGTCTTGAGTCGATTGTAAATGTGGCAAATTATGCCGCCCTGACTCAGACCGTAGCCTTTAATAAATCGATTCGCGTAAAGCGGCGGCGATTTGATGGACGAGTAAACGTAATTATTTTGATAATAATGGCCAATATTCTGTCCTTTCTGTCCGTTTAGGTTTTCCATCAACTGATAGATATCATAGTAGGCGTACGTTTGCCGCTCTGATCCTATTTCGCGTGTAATTAATTTTGTGGGTTCGGGCTGTAGTTTCGAGTCGTTTGTTTTGCCAGTAATGTCTATGCAAACCGAAGTCGTTGTCGTCAGTTTGCAAACGTTGTATATCGTGCTTCCAAACAATTTGATTAAAGACCAGCTTTGCTTTCCATCGAACATAAGCGGCGGATTGAAAACAATGGACACGCTCTGAACCAATTCGACTGAAGTGGTTTCACACCTGATATCCTGTATTAATAATTTTACTATCTATTAGAAGTGAATTCAAATTTTTCAATTTGAATAGCCTTACTCTACAAATCGGTCGAAAATCGAGGGCCAACGAAAAATAAAACGTATTAAATAAGTGACCAGAATTCAAGAGAGTTGTCAATCCTTTATTCTGAAAACACGGCAGCAATTTCTTCCATGGCGTGAGATTTTCGGTGCAAACCGTTTCGTGCGGAAGCGCCGCATAGAATAGGGACTCATTGCGAACCGAACTGCCGTCGATTACGCCCTCACTTCGAAACGAATACTTCGGCTGAATAGTGGCCGAGTTGTCGATGAAGTTGATTGACGCGCAAAACTGTCCCGAAAGCTCGCTCGTTATCTCTTTCCACGATTGCGATGGACTGTAAAGTTTTGAAATAAAATTCAGGTTTCAAATTGTTTGAAACAAACAAAACAAAAACATATTAAAGATCGCTTTATAAAAAACGGGGTAAATTGAAAATAGATATAAAAGTGAGCGCAACTCTTTGTGAAAATGCTGAAACCATAGCCAGAGTTGAGCGCCGGGCGGCGAATCGCGGGTCGGATAACCCCATCGGCTGTGCTTCCAAATGCCTTTCGTGAGACTGAAGTGCAACTCTTGTAACTGATGTTTGGCTATCAGTTTGCCGAACGATAGCGGAAACAAATCGAAACGATTGGCTACAGAAGAGAGTGACAATTGTGGACACAAATAGTTACAATGAAATGAAAGAGCGGTCGAGCGTTACCCCAACTAATGTTAGCCAACTGGTTGTGCCAAACAGTTTTGAACTCGAAGTAGGCGTACAGCTGGCCGTCGGCGAGCGGTCGCAACACCAGACTCTCGTCGTAATCCTCGCTTAACTGAATGGACTGTTGGCAGACATTATGCAGCAATAATATGGCGAGTAATGACGATAATGTTTGGCCGATTGTCATCATTATTGTGTTGATATTATTATTATCATTTAGACATCAATTACGTCCGCAATTAAATTGAAAGTTTATTTACGACTAGAGCTTTGATTTTGAATATTTTGCTGTCAAAACTAGAGCTCGATTTGTATAACTTTTGTGACACACTTTGTTTACTGAGGCGTAAACAACTTAATAATAGATTGCAATTGAAATTATTAACACTTACGCGCATAAAACTAATTTTGGTTTACTTAATACAAATAAAAGTTACGCTTAAACAGAAAAATAAGCAAATAATTTGAAACAATAAAAACTGAATGAATGGTGAAATAAAGTAAAAGTTATGCATAAAAGAGTAGAGATGTGTGGCTAACGATCATCTCATGTATTATTATTATTTTTTAGTGCAACATTAATGTAAGCGTGACTTGTTTTTAATTTGACTCTCAATGCCTTTTACTTTATTGAGCGAAACACTACACGCAAAGTAAACATAAACAACAAAAACAGAGCTGAAAGTTGAGAGAAACGCTTTGTTCGACAAAACTGGTAATGAGTTGGAGACGAAGCGACTGACGAGCGGTCGGACGGGTATCGCGTTTGGGAGAGAGAGTGGGAGACGACTGGCGTTATGGTTGGGTTGCGATCGCCGACTGGGCTCTGATTTCGACAAACGATTGAGTGATTGCCAATGAGTGGACGCTATCGACATGCCTGACAGCGAGAGTAATGACACCCAAAGCGCCAGCAAAAGGCCGAAACGACACGCCGCGCAACGCGCGAATGTAACTACACTTTTATTATCTTTGTTTACATTTTTGTTTATCACATTTCATTTGATTGTGATCTGACATTTGACTTATCTCTATAGGCATACCTCTATAACGAACAGTCGAGCGTCTTCTGGTCGGAGGAGAAAGAGCTGAATAAGGCTTTGTTGGCGTCACTACAGGACGCGAAGCGCAACCATAAGTCCAACACGTACTGCGACGCGAGCGACAAAAGCGAGTACTCGTCGTGTGCGGTCGGCGGCGACGCCATCGACGAGACCGGCATTTGCTCAAAGCTGAACAACAGCGGCCGCTCGACTGCCGCCTCGAGCGACGCAAAGGATGGCCCGTCGATGGCGGCCAACGGCGACAGCAAATACCGTCTGTTGCAATCGCTGGCCCGACGGGCGCGCATTCCCGCACAACGAAAGTTCGCTCAGGGATCGAATAACAACAGTCCGATGTCGACGCCGTTCAAAGTGGGTGTCGCGCCCGCGGCCAACGTTGTCGAGCTGTTTCCCAATCAGCGGCCGAAGACCGAGGACTTTCTCACGTTTCTCTGTCTCCGCCGTTCGCCAACACTGCCGCCAAACCTGGACTTCATTAGCATGAGTCACACCAAATCGGTGGCCGACGATAAGGCCGATAGCGATTCGGACATATCGCTGGTCGACGACGAGTGTGAGACACCGATCGCCGACAAGTATAGCGCGTATCGAATCGCGAACTCCGATCGGCGCGGAAGCGCTTCCAGTAATGCAAGCAAATCGACTTCGTTGAGCAGCAAAGCGAGTCTGACCGTCAAGAAGAGCGAACTGTCCGTCGACTCGATGGACAAGCGATGCAAACGAATGCAAAACAAATGTGATAGCAATCATAATTTGGCGAAACGGCGAGACCTGCGACCGCCGATGACGGCCACATTACTTCCTCAGCCGATCTTAAAACAATCTCATTCCAGGCGTAGTTCACCGAAATTGCCGCCAATTAAGGAGAAGCCTAACGCTTATGCTATTCTCAAAGAGAAATATAAGCAGCAGTTGATTGACAGGAAGACAGCGAATCCGTCCAATCACTTGAAGTGTATTAAGAAGAAAGACATGCAAACAAACAAAGACAAGCGAAGCGATTCAGACAAACAGCTCGAAGGCATACAGACTCGTCAACGTTTGCGCAACTATTGCTTCAAACAACAGGTCGAAGACAAGGCTAACGCAAACGCTAAACGCGAGACTAATGCAAGCAACATATCTCAGCGCGTACTCCGTTCGCATCACTCGTCCATTTGTACCCATTCATTATCGTCGCTCTCGACGGCATTACTTATGCATCGTGTAAATAGAAAATCAAAACAGTTCAACGCTAGTCAAGTCGGTGTTCGGCCACAGAAACGAAAAGCCAAACCAGTGGTGCCTCTTATTGATTACCATTTCATGAGTGACAGTGACAGTGACTCTAACAGGAAGATTAAGTCGAACAGGAAAAAAGTGCTGCAGTCGTCGACGCCTTTAAAGACCAAATTCCAGAAGTCTGTTCCCGAGGACAACAGGTTTAAGGGTCGAGAGGTGTTGGCGAAAACGTGTTTAAACGCGAGCAAAGCGGCGGCGACGCGACCGCCGGGCAGGCCTAAGGGATCGACTAAAGAGCGAATATCATCGGCCAAATCGGAAAAAGCTAAAACTAGTCTAAATTGTCCGACCAGACGATTAACGCGAAGCTCTCAGATCAGAATTTCGCCGCCAAAAGATGCCGAAGCGCTGGAAAAGGAGCGCCTAATTAAGAAGAAAATCATCGAAATCGAGAAGAAGCACAAACGCTTGCGTCGATTTCCGTCGGACGCCAGCCTTCACTCGTCGACGTCGAGCACCTCTTCGTCATCCGAATCGTTGCCAAACTCGTCGTCGTCCTCCTCTAGTATTAATCTTACGCGAGTAACGCGATCTCTCGAACACCTGAAATCTCTTCGCGACTTCGCCGCCAATTTAAAGAAGCAGCAAAAAAATAAAGACGAGAAAAACAAGTCTAAAAGCAATGATCAATTGTCAGGGACTAAGAAGAAGAGACAGATTCCCTCAAAGTCTCCCAAACGAGTTAAAAACTCGGATAACATTTCAAAGTTTGCCGACAAAAAGAATACGTTTGCCAAAATGAAAAACATTGCCACCAATTGTGGCGGCAGTGGTAATAATTCGCGGCCTAACGAGTACCACACCGCCAGCGACACGGACTGCGGCGTCGCGAACGAGTGCGCGCTCAACGATAACGACGACTCGACCGCCGACTTCGATCTGCACGACGAGATGGAGAGGGCGTCCTCGTGTCTGCAGGACATGGCCGACGAAATCAATACGCTCGACGACATGACCGACGAAGTGGTTCACTCGGTGCCGGATCTCGTCTACTGCAACACCGAACACATTCAGGGTCTGATGACGAGCGAGTTCTCGGGCGCGTTCTCCGAGGAGACCGTCACCACCGCCAGTGCCATGTTATTGCCTTCTAGTTCGGCCTCATATCACTACTCCCAGTCGGCCCGCAACACAGTGGACGCCTCCACCAACACCACCGAAGACGACATACTCGAGTGTCTCACGTCCGGCAAACTCGACTACAAGCTCTCGGTCGGCACCCAAACCATAACGCCGGCCAATTCGCCGCTCGAGGCCGACACCAATAAATGTAATTGAAAATTTGCGAACAGTTCGCATTCACTTCTACTATATTGTTGACACTTTTTTTTTATTTTAAAAACTTAATTCTCATTTTTACATATCTTATAACAATTTAATTTAACGAATTTTCAACACTCGAAACATTGATTCTACTCGTTTGACTGAATCTATTTTTTATTATTATTTAACTTATGTTGGCTTAAATTAATTTACTGTAAATTTCAAAGGTATACAACAATTAAGCCATTTTTATAATACATTTTCATTTTTATACTTAAATAAGTGTTCATTAATTGAAAAATCATTGCCATTAATCATAATTTGTAATCATATGTAATCATAATTTATAATCAAAGCTACAAAAGACTGTCAATAATTGAGTTAATATTCCAGTTAATTAAATTTATTTATTTCCATAAAAGGGTTTATTAACAATTGTTTTTTATATATCATAAAATTTGAAAGGAAAAAAAACAAAGTTTGAAATGTTTTTGAATATTTATTTTTTACGGAGAATAATGGATTAAACGAGTATAAAATGCAAACAACAGGACATCAAAACAAAAGCTACGAATTAGTCACTTAAATGTCAAATATGTCGCACAAATATCGAGAATAATGTATAGTTTGAATGTTAAACTTAAAAAGCGAAACAATACAAATATACAAAAAGCGATGTTAATTAATATACAAACAAATTTATAACTGTATATTTCATTCGGAGATTTCTTGTAGTTTTTGTTTTATAATGCAAATCGTTATTAACGAAATTATCAATTATCAGTTAATTATCTGAAAAATTTAATTCAAAATCCGGTAAAATGTTTAATTATAATATGTTCAGTTATAAATCCTTAATCTTACTTAATTTATTCACCGTATATATAATTAATTTTTTTTGTTAAAAATGTATATGAATTTAGGATGAAATTTCTCTTACTGTACTGTAAGTTTACAAACACTTGATTAGTTATTATTTATATAATATATAAATGTAAGCGATGAATGCAAATGTTAAATATTTAAGTAGTGTTTTTATATGAATTAATTAATGGGTCAAAGCATTTACTCGTCGCTTACTCTAATGCTGATGAAAGAAGTGAAAGGTTTTTAAAACTCTCAACAATAAAAACTAAATTATAGTTAAATTTGTTTTCTTTATGCGTAACTCTTTATAACAATCAAGAAAGACTTGGCTAATAATTCACATTCTTGATAGAGACTAATGAAATAACAAATTCATTATTTACACAAACAAAAAAGAGTTTCCCACTTAAATAGCAATCTATACTCAATTGACAAGACTGTATAACAAGGTTTTTTCTCTCTTTAATCTAAACATCTTTAATATATTATATCTCCAAAAAGTTATTGTACATACGATAAATGTTTTGTGCGAAAGCTCGACCACTAAATACATTTAAGCCGACTTTTCCAAACTGCCGTTTTCCGGCTTAAAGCCAGTCACGTAACCCGAACTGTTAGGAACGTCCACTCGACCCGCTTTGCCCTTTCCTTTTCCGGTCTCGTCGAATCGCTGCTTATGAGAACCGGTGTATTTGGTGTGATCGGTCAGTCGGGCCACAGCACCAGAGTTTACAGCCGTCTAATTTGGGGATTATTTTTGATTACATTTTCATTTTAAATAAGTATTAAATATTTAGGTCTTTATTACAAAAATATGCAATTAAATAGAAAAAATTGTGCAAAACTGACCGTAGTTTTGGTGGTGGACGGCGGACCAGAGCTGCTCAGCTTGTGTTTGATCTCATCCAACTCGACTTTCTTATTCTTCGCCATACTCTCCAAGAATTGAACATATTCTTGTAATGTTAACGCTTTCTTCGTCCTTAGAGTTACAATTTAATAAATAAATAGTTCTTTAGTTTTATTGATTACAACGAAATAAACAAAGAAAAACTGGCGACCACTCACTTAGCGATCTGCTTGAAATAGATGCCGGTGTCGGTGGTGGTGATCTTCTTGCCGTCTATCACTTTCGCCTGTTTGAACCACTTGTCGCTATTGCTGAGCGTAATACTGTCGCCGCTGTTCTTGCAGTCACCAAACTTGGCGAAAATTTTGAACAACTCCTCGAAATTGTTTGTGCCGGCGTTGGCCGGCGGTGTGGTGGCCTCAGTCTTTCCCGGCGGCGCCGACTTCGCTCTCGACGCCAGCGGTGGCGAACTTTTCGCATTCACTTCCGACATCTGACACGAACACGTAAACAAATGCATAGTTTTGTTAAAGATTATCGCAATTAGAAAACAAATAATTACAAACAAACAGATATTAATGAAATTATATTTCAGGCTAAAGATTATTAGCTCAATGTTGAGATAATATTTTTAAACTTAAATATACAGCTATTTTCAACAATTTTCTATAACTTGGTCTGCGAGCTATTAATTTCATTTGCGAGACCACAACACGATAGCGAATTATTTTTATAGCAAACCAAACACAACAACAATCACGTTATGGTCGTGACTATTTTGGCTGCAATAATGGCCAATCCTTTTGGCATAGTTATTGAATTACACAATTGCTATGAGCTTTTCTTCTTCATTTGAAAAGCAGGTGCTATTCATGTTTTTTAAAAAAAATTTTTGAATACATTCACTAAATTACAAATATTTTGATCACTTAAATGATGACAAATTGTTTTCTTTTAAAAGTTTTGTTTACTTATTTAACGAGACTGCGATTTAAATAATTTAGTTTAAATAAATGCATTTTATTTAAAGGTAATATCAATATATATTCACTTAATATCAACTATTTTTAGCGTGTATTTCAATATAAATATTTATTTACAAAAGATTGTGATTAAATCACAGTAAAACAAATGAATGGTTACAGTAGTTTAGTCACGATTCAAGCTTAAAGTTAAATTTCGTTAACTCACTCAAACAATTTTTACGAGTAATATTAAAATCATGCGTTCAAACACTGCATTATTTTATCATAATTTAATAAATTATGAATTAATAGGTTTATAGTTTAAAATAAACTGTTCATATTGTTCGTATTATATGGTGAGCTAATAAACAAAATTGAAATAAGTAATACTTTTTTAGTGAAACAAATTGTGTTCGACTCTAATAATCAATTCAGTGATAATCAAAATTATTTACCATATAATTCAGTTTATGATCACTTATTATTCAATAGTGAAGTATTAAGTCTGAAATAAAACAATTTCTAAATTATACAAAAAACTTTTATCGTTTTTTAAACAGTATGTTAAGCTTGGAATATTATTTGGGTTTGATAAAGAAAAATATCAACTAAAAATAACATTGTTTGCTAAATTAAAATATAGATTCAACAAATTGGGTCACAAAACAGTTTTTTTGATAATTGTTTGCGAAATATTTGATTTATGAAATCAATGTTGTCGTCAATATTATTTTATTAATCTATTCGTAAGTTTCGATTGTTCATAAAAATTAATGATCATATATCATATTTTAAATGGTTCGAAATGATAATCAAAGAAATGACTCCAACATCGAAGTGATGTAATGTTAATTGAAAAAGTATATATAACACAATTAATTATTAACAATTAAAGTGCTTATTATTATAATTTTAAATATGTTTTAAAATAAATAAATGTAATAAATATTTTCTAGAAATAAGACAACTTTTGGATTCTATTACTAAAGTTAATCACATTAGGGATAAATTCTGATTAAATTAAGTTTTTTCGTCATATAAGCTCAAAGATTTATTAATGTTGAACTTTAAAACTTAAAAATATTATTTAAATAATTAAATAGTATGATTAAATAGTAAAGGTTAAAATAAAATTGAGTTCAACAAAATATAATACAGATTAATGGGACACTAATAGGTTTTTAGATTTTTTGATCAATAATTCAAAGCGCTATTATTAGTACTGTAATTAACTTTTATCTGTAATGATTAAATTATATGTAAATCCATGGATAACCTTTGAATGAGGAGCTGATGTCGTTGTAAATATGATATTAGTTCTGCACATAACAACGTGTATCAGAATAATAGATAGTCTTCAAAATAGAAAGCTTTAATTAATTTTTATTTTAATGCTAATTTTTAACTATGATATCTAATTATAATTTTTGCTTTTTAATTTAAAATACTTTAATACTCTATAATATTTTGTTTAGACGGGAATTAAATTATACAAATGTCTTTAATTCTTATTATTTTACAGAATAATTATAATTTAAACTAATAAAATTAATTTTTGAAATAAAATTGTCAAATTATTATTTCGTGCCTAACATTGAGCATTAAAATGTAATTATTTAAGAAAAAGTACGTGTAAGAAAAATTGTGAATAAAGAAATAAAACATTTGCCGTCAATATCTATAAAAAGTTCAATTTATACGAGTTATATTTTTCTAGACATCATAAGTTATAATAAAGTTTCAATACTAAGGAAAGAAAAGCTGACAACTTTGCGGTCAAAGTTTCATTTTTATAAAACTTCAGATGTGAAATATTTTTTAATGAATTCATATATTCAGCTAATATAATAAAATATTATTAGCTAAATATCTCATTAATCAAAAAATTACAATATTTATTGCAAAAATTTGGTTTTTACACTTTTGAAAATAAACAATAGATATTTTTAAATACAATATTATACGATTCTTTAAATAAATTTTGCTTTTGAATTATTTATGATGTGTTATGTATTTATAAATGTATGTAATTTCGAACACGACTATATAATATAATAGAATGACTTAAAATCCTTCAAAATAATTATCAATTTATAAAGCTATATATACTTGAAATAAAAGATTACATAATAAAAGGCGTTCATTGAGTGTTAATTCGTAAAATTCAAATTTAATTTAATATATAAGTTCTTTTCGTCAAAAAAATGTCTTAAAATAGAAATTATTCTGACGTCTTTCTTATGTTCGGGAGGAAAGTGTACCGCTTTTATAGATTGCATTTCTTCATAAAAACTTAATTCAAAAAGCGTCTCAAAGCGCTATTCATATAAAAGAAGAGTTGATTAAAACTAGATTAAAATTCAAAAAAAAAATTATTGACATCAACATTAAAAGTTTGATTTTAGAGATTTTGAAGTTAATTATTTTGAAATATGTCTATAAATTTATCTATTAATAATTCAGAAAATTTTAAATATTTTGCTAAATTAGCAAATAATATACTTTTAATATACAAAAACATTCAATCAATTAATTCTGTATAGTTTTTATTTTAAAAAATTTTTATGAATCATTAAATTGGCTTAAATGATGCAAATGTTTACAAATCGTGCGCTAAATATCAAACATCTTTTAACTATTATTTATACTAAACTCAGGATTGAATTCATCAAAAAAAACATATTCAGCGCTTTAAATACGAATAAATAGCATCGCATTATGCATAGGAGGGCAACAGTGAAAATGTTGATAAACAAAGTGATTGAGTGCTTAAATAGCGACACAATTATTTGCTGATAAATTAGGATCAAAACGATAACTGAGTCCGACTAATGTTAGCTAATTATTAGAGAGTCTATTACTTACAAAACAAAAACAAATCTGAATCGAAAAACAAATTAAATCAAAGTAAAGGTTTTGAGCAAAAATATTATTTAAGTTTAGTTATTTGTAGATAATTAATGTCGAAAAACTTTAAATCGCGTTAATCTTGTATTGATTGAGCCTTTAATTTTCGGCACAATTCTACGCAAACACAAACTAGAAATCACTTATAATTTAGTGATTATGAAAATCTTATCACTTATGAAACCACTTAAGAGCGAGAATAGGATACGAATGCAAATATTTATATTCAACAAAAAATATATATAACAAAACAATTTTCTATGACTTACTTTTTCCAAACGGTTTACTGGTCTGCGATCACGGCTTTGATGTGAATTAAAATTGCGTTCAAAATGTCTTAAATGAGATCACAAATTAGTGGAGTGTGTGTTGACTGCGAGAGAATCTGAGTAACGAGTATTAAGAGCTGACACTTTCAACCGTTACGAGACGAGAGTCAACAAAGTTTGAGCTCAAAGCGAGACTTTTCGCGAGCTTTTAATAATTAAAAATTTTATTTCAACTTTTATTCATTTATTATTACTATTTTTTAAATAATCATTAATTTCTGATATAAAATTTCATTTTTATATATTTAGGCAAAAAAATTTAATTTAAATGTAATCAAAACTTTTATCCAAATTCCTATTTTAATATTCCCGCTATTCTAATAAATTTGTTAACCAATTAATTAGAAATATATATTTAAAATTCAAAAATTAAATACAACACTTAACGGTTAAATTTTAGTAAAGCTAAAGTTAATTATCAACAATAAAATAATACAACAAATAAAATAATTTTTATTTTACGATAATTCGTAGAAAAGAGTATATCTTAAGATTGTCTCGAGCAGGGCTTAAGTCAATAGAGTGTGCGCTCGCGTCCATTCCTGTATTGATTTTGGAGGAATGCATGAGTCATCGCAAAAACGCTGGAAAAATCAATTGTTGTTTACACGAATGATGTCATTGCGGCGATACAGTTATGCTTAGTTTAAATTTAAACGAGCATTTATGCTAATATTATTTAATCAAATGATGTTTAATATAATTTATTTATAAATAAATTTGTGCTTTTGAATAATATATACAAGAAAATATTTGTCATAAGCGTAATACACTTAACTTCGAGAAATTATAATTATTTAAAAATAAATTCTAGAAAACTATAAGAAGTTATTTTATAAAATAGATAATAGAGTAATTTTAAAAGATTGTTATTAATTTAATTGCCATAAATATGATTTTTCTATTTTTTTAAGTAAATAAACTTTTTTAAATTTTAAAATGAATTACATTCATTTTCATTTTATTTATCATTCTATGATTTTGTTTATAGTTTTTACTGTTGATAAGTTAATATTTAAGTTATTATGAAATAAAGAATTATTATTTAATTTTTATTAGTTTAGTTTCTCAATAATTTGATTGTAATTAATAATAATTTAACTGAATAATTAATTTGCTTTAATTGTGATATTGACATATAATCCATCTGTCATTTTGAATAAAAAATGAATTTATTGAATATTTATTATTATTAGATAATAAAATACAAATTGCTGTATTTCTATTGACTTAATTATTTTCTGATACGAATATGTTTAAAGTTCGAATTAAACAAAAAACATTTAATGAATTTAATAAGTTAACAATTCTTAATTAATAACTTAAATGTCTCAAAATTCAAAAATTCAAAATTGTATTTAAAATTAATGTAATAATAATTTGAACTAAAGCATAATTAAGTATATGTGTTTATGTGTATTTAACAGATTTTTTAAATTTTAAAATATTTTGCTAAATTGAATTGATTTTTCTAATTAATTAATTACTCTGTCATCTATAATTAGCTCAACAATCCTTATTATTTTGGTTGTCTCTTCATTGCATTGTTTTTTATTTTTAAAAATTTACCAGCAATTTAGAGAAAGTAACTCAATAAGTAGAATAAATGAATGCATCAAATCTAATCAAAGCAATAAAAGAGTAATAAATTATTATCACCGAATAAGTCTGTCTCCATTGGTTTATTATTTTTATACATACTAAAGACAAATATACAATTTTATCTCAACACTGAATAATTTATTAATATTTTAAGTTAAAATAATATCACATAATAAATTACTATTAAGTTAAAAGAAATTTTTAAAATTATTAACATTATTGAATAGGAATTTATATTCTGAGGTCAATTTATATTCTGAGGTCAATTTTATATAAATAAAATTAATAAACTTGAAATTAACTTAAAGAATTGTTTATGACAACAAAACAAAGATAATATCCATATCCTTGAACTAAAAAAATAGCATTAATATAGAGCTAAAGAGAATGATAAAAAAATAAAAAAGTTTTAATTGTTAAACTTTAAGCAATTTTGTGATCGCAAATAATTAAAATATTAAATGTTTTAATTAATATCATTATTATTTCATAGATAAATCAGAGAAGCTTAAAATCATAAATATTATTGTAGTTTATGTTAGTTTATGTCAAATTCTTTGTTAAAATTTACTTATGAGCGCGCACTTATATGTCTAGTTAGGCAAATCAATATCAATGAATCACGATTACAGAAATGATTATTTTTAATTTTATTAGTGTAAATACTAAACCTGTGTATATAATGAAACACCTTTGTTATATATTATATAAAAATAAGCTTTTTATCTTATTTGCTGAATTACTGTAAACAAAAGCTTATTAAATATTAAATAACGTTAACTTTAAATAAAACTGAGGAATAACTTTCGAATAAATCGTGCGATTGAATTAAAAAATTATTATTAAAATAAAATTAAATGTAAATATTAAAAATTATCATATTCTACTCAAAATCTAGAGTTTACTTAAGCGAACAGAATTAAATGGTTAAGAATTTGTTTTTAAAATTAGGAAACTATATCACTATAAACTCTATAGTAAATAACTTATATTATATAATTTATTAATAACTTTAAACATTTACTATTGAAAATCTATACATTGCTTCTTTAACATTAAGAATGATTTTTGTATAAAATACTTTGAATTTAGAGTATAATTAGAGAAAACTACTGTTATTCTAATTAAATATTAATTAAATAAATATTTTTAATTTATTTTAATTATAAAAATAATTTTAATAGCAATTTTAGTAATAAATATTAAATGAAACACTATTAATGCGTTTAAGTAGTCCACTCAAATCCCACTGAATATTGAAGCCATCATTAGCATTGATAGCAATTTGGTTTTAATGATGTTACTTAAAATAGCAATATATGCAAACATAATACTAATTTAATATAGTATTATCGTGTCGTTTCCACCTGACACCAGCAAATATATATATTTTTTTATTAAATAAATGTTTATTTATATATTTTGAATAAATTTTAATTAAATTATATATTGATATATTTGTCAATGAATTAGTTAATAAACAAATTAATCATAATTTTGTTTGTATAATAAACTTAAATTGAAAAAACTCAATGACAAATTACACAGCATTGAAAAATTAATAAAAACGATTTTTTTGTAAATAAGAAACCCTAATTAAATTCATTTTTGATTCCATAAGTAAGGGATGAACGGATTCGGTTAGAGACCGAATTTAACTGTCGAATTTGAAAAATTAATTTCATTTAGATGTAAAAATTCGTCAAATTTAACAGAAATTTGCCTAAATTTGTGCATTTAACTGCCATTTTAATTTTAATTTCAGAATTTCTGATAATAATATTTGTGCTCACTTTTTATTAGGAAAATATTACGGATAAACTGAATTAAAATAAAATTATTAAAATTATGATACTGTGGAACGTATAAGAACGTTATTTTGTATAAAATTTCTGTATAAATATTCCTTTTCTTTTCTTTTAACCCAATTTCATCATTTTACTAAAAAAATATTTTATCAATGACCGAATGTTCTGACAGCTAAACTAAATTTTTTAAAACTTTATTTATGTAAGAATAAAATTTAATTATTTTATCAATCTGTTAATTTATATTTAATTAAATTTATATTTAAAAATTTCAATTAAATATTTTAAAATAATTTACGTTCTAATTAATTTCTCTATTAATTACAATAAAAGAATTTTTTATTTGCAATTTTTCACATACATTAAAGAAAAGTTAGAATAAGTTTAAAATGAACCAAATTAAAGTTAAACATTTTTAGAAATTTTAGAAATTGATTAAAAGTAAAAATTTATATTCAAATTAAAAATATAATATAATTCCAATTAATTATGAGTAAACAAATTAAGAAGTCATAATTAAGTTTATATTTTTATTGTATTTAAAATTCAAATTAAAGCCATTTTAGGTAATTTCGTTTTATACTTTTTGTTTGATCATTAAACCTTAATTTAATTAAATTTTCATAAAAGCAAGCAAAGCTTAAGAATGATAAAATGATTAAAAAAATAGATAATTCAAATCAAATAATTGCCAATAAATCTCAACAATTAATTAAAGCATAAGCCATAACAAAAATGTCATCAATTGAAGTTAAATGTTTTGAAGTCTACTAACACTTATTAATAAATTTATTTTTAAAACTTATTTTCTTTATAAATAATTTATTGTTATTATTATAATAAATTAATTAATATGAATTGATATATTTATATTTTGACAGTAACCTTCAAAAAATATAAATTTCTGAATAGTTACTATTTCTAGGGCACGATTTAAGTTACTTTATAGTAAAAACTATCAGCAAAGATATGCATTGAAATACTTTAAATTAATTTGATTATAGCTCATATCGAACAGGATGTTTAATTAAGGCGTAATTTGAAATATACTGTAACAGTACAGTTAATGCACAGCAATTTAAATATCAATCTTTAGAGTATATGATAATATATAATATATATGATAATATATATATATATATTCTGAATTGCATGAAAATGAAAGTTCAGTATAATATAAGATTTTAATATGAATAACGTTTATTCATTAAGTTTATGACATCAATGAGATGATAACTAACTTAAATAACTTACAAATAAAATAATAAAATTCCAATCAGTATAAAATAAGATTCTATTTTATTATAAATGATAAAATCATTTTTCTTTTTTCTTTCATTAGTGGCTTAAATTGCTGATTAAAAATGGATATTTATTTATTTATCACATTTACAATCCATAGAAAGTGCCAAAAATGTACTCCAAAAACATGGTTTAGTTCTGAGATACAAATATCATGTTTTAGAGAATGAAACTCTTTCAATATATTTATAAATATTCAACTGCTAAACAAAATGCAAAACAAAAAAACTTTAATATAAAAACAATTCAGACTGAAATGAGAATATTTTAAAATATACTCTGAATATAAATATACACGAATGCATGAATAAATCATTAATCCATTTCTTTTTAAAATAATTTATGTTATTGTTTAAAATAGAAATACAATAAATATTTAATTTTATTGTTAAAATTTTTTAAAAATGAATGAATTGAAAGAATGTTAAAAAAATAATTCGATACAAATAATTTTGATAATTCAACAAATCTTTTTTATATTCTAGAAAATGATTTTTAATTGTTAACTATTTTATATAATATTTAGATTTCAGGTATAAATTTTGATTATAATCAATCTTTAAATTTATAAAATAAGCCAAAAAAATATTGTTCCTAATTATAGATATTTTTCTTCAAATATAACCGAATTCTAAAATAAATGCTCAAAGTTTAAAACAATGTTTATTTATTTATTCAATATAAAATTAAAAGTCCATAAATACAACAACAGTATACAAATAAAACTATATAAACAAATATTCGCCATTACTCTAGTAAAGAATATTCCATTTTGTTCGTACAGAATATTTTTATCGATCGCCTGAATGTTATTATTCTGTGCAACAACTTCGCAATAGTGAACTTCATAAAAATACTATTTATATACTTCAATACTTTAGCTTATAATAACTTTGAACAGTTTATCAGACTCTGATTATGTGACAAATAAATATTGACAGAGAAAAAAATAATAGTACTCACATTTAATTTCGCAGCGATTCTAATGATGATATACTCAATCCTATGCACGGAACAAAATTCTAGAGTAAGAGCTTATGCTTTTAAGTTACACCATAGGAGAAAAAAAATAATATAACAGTAATATACAGACGAAACAGTCAAGTATTAGCACACATTCACGTATGACATTCACCAGTAATGTACTGTACGATGGGTTTGCGAACGCAATAATTGGCACAACAGAGAAAGATTCTTCAATGGGTTACTATGCTCTGCGAGATATAAAGGGCGGAATGTCATAGCGATTGTGCGCCGCATTTGTAAAATCGCGGTACAACAACAACATATACAACTATAGCGGAGAAAGTTTTCTCTTTTTGTTGTACAAGAGATAAATTTATATAACACATAATTAACTCGAGTTTAAACAAATAAAGGCAGTGTAGATATATTGATGTCTATAAGTTTATAAGTTAATAATACTCGAGACTTAATTACCTTATATTGTAAATTCATGACTCTTTTCATATCCATAATGTTTTTTTATTCACTCTTTTCATTATCATTTCTTTTTTTCTTTCAAAAATATAATCGAAATGATTTTCAAACAAAAAACGCTTATTGTTCGCGTCTTTCAGTTATTCATTTTAAAAAAAATTATATAAATAAAACTCAACAATAAAAAGTTTAAATGGAATGACTAGAAGTAGATTTAGTCATTATTTTTCGAGCCCTTTATCATTGGATGCAAATCGAAGAGCACGTCCTCCTCTTCGCACTCTAAAAGTCTCTTGGATTCAAGCGCTTCAACTTTGGAGACTCGCTCAACAATGCTTTCGCCGACGACTATCGCAAGTAAAAAAGTTCACATAAAAAATTGGTTAAGCAATGGATTGGTTTCTCTGGTCGAGAGCATACCTTACCGGTTGTGTCTAACGTCTTGATGGTGACGTGCAGAACGATGCCGGTCAGGCAGACCGTAAGGCCGACAAAGTTGATTAGACTCATTTGGTCGCCGTTGTAGTTGACCGCCAAATAGAGTGTGAATACTTCTTTGAAAATGCCGGCGATCGAGAGCGTCAGACTGGAGGTGTAGGTGAGCAGCAGGTATTCGCTGAGTTCCATGAGGAACGCCAGAAACGAGCCGATCATTATGAAGCTCAGTGTGTCCCACAGTTTGGTGTCGTTCATGATCTGAACGAATGTGATCTTGTTTTGAGCAAATGGAATGCCTTCGAAGAGGAGCGCTAATGGAAGCAAACCGACGATCATCCACGGCTGGATGTGATACATCATGTCGACGGGATTGCTGAGGCCTAACATTTAGGATTTAACATTTTAGTATTTTAATTTAAAAAGCATTTAGTATTTTCTTAATCTCTTTATTTAATAGGTTAGAAACTGAATTAAGAAAGTAATGGCTTAAAAATAATACGAAAATGGTTTATTTTATATAGAGCTAAAATTTCATTATTGAAGAAAAACTCGATTCAATTAATCAAAAAGTTAATTAATAATCAGAGATAAATAATTTATATTAATTAACTTATGTACTGTTAAAAACATTTACTATAAGTAAAATGTATATAAAAATTAATTATATTAAAAATTTTCTGTTTTAATTATAATCAAATAAAAAAATTTAATTTTTTTATAAACACACTAAATTACAATAAAATTTCTAATTAATTTATTAGACTCTTCAAATATGAAATAGAAAATTAAAATTTAATGAAAATTTAATGAATGTTTTAAACGTGATAAACGTTTGCATAAAATATTTTAAGCATAAAAAGGTCTAAAATTTAGAGATGATTTGAACGTCCAGTTCTGTACAGATGTCCGAAGATTAAGGAAATAATATTAGGATATTCTTATGCCAATTTGTTTAAATATAAACAAATACTTTTTAGAAAATAATTAATGTTAATAAGTTATAAAAATTTTAAAAAAATAATATCTTATATGATTATTTACATTAAATTAATGTTTAATAAGTTTTGGAAAACTAACTATAATAAAATTTAAGGATTTAATTTTAAGTCTATTATGGAGTTAAATGTAAAATATTAAAAGTAAGCTATAATCTAATTTTAATTAATTAAAATAGAAAACGAAAATAAACTCAAAGTAGAAAACAATGAAATAAAAATGTCAACGAGTAAATTTTTTGCATTAATTTGCGTAATTATTTCGATATTTTTACAAAAATTCTAAATCTTTGCAATATTAAAGAAAACGATTTAATCTTATGTGATAAATTCAATGATTTTTTTAATGAAAATTAAATAAAAAAACTCTTTATGATTTTATTATCTTGATTCTAATATTTTTTTGATAAAAATTTAAATTATATTTTATTTTACACAATGCTAATTAAAAATTTATTTTATTGGAAAAAAAACAATATGTAAGCTCAAGTTAATCTTTTATTTTACTATTAAGCTGAAACTCAAACTCGCTTTAAACAATTTAAACAAAGATCAAGTCTAGAATTTGTATACAAAATTTTAATTATCCATTTTGCTATCCATATCGATATACAATTGCGATATATTAGAATTGGATTAAACAAGTTTTCGTAAATTTTTGATAGTGAATAATGGCTTTCATACTGATTTATATATTGATATAAGTCAAGCTTAATTAAAAATTCGTTCACTCAATAAATTAGTGAACTTTATTTATGATTTAGGAATATTTTGTATAAAAAAGAAATTGTATATTAACTGTGAATATTTTAACATAAACCCGAAAACGGAATTTTAAATAATGTACATAATTATCCTTAAATTAAATATGGATATTTATTTTTAAAAAGGATTTAATCTCTACAAAAAAATGGATAAGAATTCAAATTTAAAATTAATTTAAAATTAATATTTATTTCAATAAAATTAAAATTAAATTTGTTATAAAAATTGATTAAATTTATTAATGACTATTTTTATCAACATTTGTTATTAATTACTAGAGCATGGTATATATAAATCAATATGTTTATCGGTATGATATACATGTATCTTGAAAATGATTAATTAATATTATATTATGTTCATCGAAATAATATTATGTTTATCATAGATAATGAATTCTTATTATTTAAATGAATTTTACAAATTATAAGTTACAGATTTTTAATAAATAAGTATATTTTGCAAACACAACCACCGTTTTGATTAAATTTATTGCTATAAGTCCTAATGAGCGAAATTTACTCCACAGATAATTTGGTTTATACTTTACATTTGTATTTATTTTAAATTTATACATAGTTTTTTAAATTTTAATAATAACCGAGTTTAAACAAATTAATATACTTGTAATTAAAAAGTTGGAAAAAAGTTACTTTCTTGTGGTGATATTATCAATACCGTAATGAGTTGTTTAAAATTTATCTACATTTAAACTTTGAATTCGGAAAAATATTCAGGTGTTCGACTTTGGATTGGATTAAAACTTTTTCGAGATAATGTTTTATGAATTTTTTTTACACCTCATACTTCAGGGTTAAAATCAAATCGATCGAGGAGTGAAAATAAATGAAATCAGTTTAATTTATTTCAAACATTTATTACTTTTTAACTATTTGTTAATGATATCTGTTCATATCTAATAACATTAATTATTCAAATTGGATTAACGTGTAAACTTTTTATGATAATTAGCATTAAATATTATTTTATGATTTATTTTTAAAATTTTAAATGATAACAACACATGTATTGATACAAAAAAATGTTGAATTTAAACTTTTGAAACGTTATATTTAAATGATTACATAAATATAAGTATAATAAGCTTTGGCTAAACGTCAAAACAACACCTGCCTTTTATCTCTCTCTACTCGATATCGCGTAATATATGCTCTAAATTAGTGTTATCATAATTTTTAAATATCAAAAAAACAATAGATAATGAATTTTTATTAAGTAAATTATATTCGCTATTGATTCAAAAAAATTTCATACAATGTAAATAAAATCATATATTAAAATGAATATATTAAGTAAAAATAAAACGAAAAAGTTAATCATTTTAACTTTGAATGAATGAAAATATGATAAAATTATATGTTATATATTGCAAATTAAATAAATTAACTTATTTTATTAAAAGAACACATCACTATAAGCTGTTTTTAATTGTTTTAAAATGCAAGCTGCAGTAAATATGACTGTCAATTATAAAAACAATTAGATTTTGAAAAATAATTGAAGAGTTATGCTTCAAATATAAGACTTTTGATTGACTACATAAACTACTAGTGTCATCATGATTGGTGCCAAAATAAAATGCATTACGCAGAATAATTTTTGATATATAACAACAATATAAATCCTTTGTTTTAACTTATTTTTTTAATTCAATTTTTGTATAATTTATTAGTTAAAAGAAAATTCTCATTGTGTGTAAAACTATATGTCTGTATAAATAAAAATATAACGAATGCTTGTAAGTTTGAGTTTAAAAGTGCAAAATAGTGTACAGTAGAAAACATTTTTCTTGCAATTTATTTAACATAACACACACAAAAAGAAAAAGAATTCTAAAGCAAAAAAAATCCAACAGAAATAATACATTTGTTAAGCATTAGGATCGATGTTAATTAATTTAATTAATAATAATGATTAAACGCATGATACCTACAATAATTATTATAATTATTTTAATTAGCATTTCTCCATCTATGATACAGTAAAAGGCAGTAACTAACGAGTAAGCACTTAATAAATTAATCAATATTCGTGCTAATAATAAAAAACAGTGTAATTTTTTGAAAGAAAATATCGATAATCTGCAGAGTGTTTGTCACTTATTTTAGATAACAATACAATTATAAGAACTAAAATCATTTGCATAACTTATCTATTCGTTTATCTTAACTTTAACTTTTAGACTATTTTTTTATTTATTAATTAAGCTATTAAAAAAATCACTCAATTTAAAATAGAAAATTAACCAGACTTTTATCGCAATAATTTATAGCCTTTCGAAATTTTTAACAACTCCTAATCAATTGACTCTTGACTACAGCTTAACAACCCTAAGTAAAGCGATTCGCATGAATTGCAATCTACAACAAATATTAATGCAGAGTAATCAAAAATAGAAATAAATTTTTCGTTGATAATTAAGTTTGATTTATTTTTTTAAAAATTGCTGTAAAAATGGGAAATGAAAAAAATGCGTTTCATACCGACTTCCTTTCGTTGCATAACAATCTGCGCGAGAGTCCACCGCAGGCCACCCAAAAGCGATGCGCTCAACACCAGCAGAAACCCATTCAATTGAAATTGAGTGGAATGATATGTGAACATAAATAGTCCGCTCGATATTAATAATACAACAATTATCAGCGAAAATCTCTGTTAAGAAAAAAAACAATAAAATTAAATTATAGCGAAAATAATTATCCCTTTTTCTTAAAAAAAAGTAATAGTCATTTTCAAGGATTATTCAACGAGTTGTGTCTCCATTCAAATTAAGAAAAAACTAATAAACTTTACTATATGTGTCCCTATTTTGGAAACCAATTAATTTTGTTTTCCGGCGCTTTTAAGTCACCTTTTTTTCGAGATCAAAAAATATGGCAAACATCAGAATAAATATAACACAAGTGGATTTGGTCATCGTGTACAGCGAAATGGTAATGTATCTGAAGCTCCAGTTGGAGAAGCCGATGTCGAGCGCGCTGGCGATGCCGGTGGCGGCCAGTTTGCGCACGTGAAGCTGCCAACTGAGCGACACCCGCGACACGCCGGTCACGAGACGGTATGCCACGCGTATCAGCCACGACATGATTAGCTTGAAAATCATATGACAGGTGACGACCGTCAGTGGATAGTGAAACACCTGTTTCGAGAGTCGGGACAAACAAAATACATTAACTATTTTGTTATTGTCAATCAATTCATAATTGTTACCGAAAAAAATAAAATAATAATAATAAAAATGTTTAAAAATAACAAATATGAAAGCAAACGAAGCGATCATTTAATTATGGTGTCATACTTTGATAAACCATTTCTGGTAGAAAGTGATGCCAATGGAGAAGCAGTAATAAATAAGAATGAGTCCGACAGTGCGTAACGCAGTCATTAACAGTTTATCGCATTTATAGTACATCTTAAACACGAACTGAAACCATCTTCGGATGATTGTTCTCATTAATGAGAATTCGGTGACTCAAAAGTGTTTGTCGACAAATTAATTGAACCAAAACACCCAAATCGGCGACAATTTTTTTTCGTACTAATAATTCGGCATTTTGTCCGTTAATTTTCGCGACACTTTTTATTTTCTGTGCCGAAAGCGGTCGAAAAAGTAATGAAAAACTTATGGCACACTTCGGCGTTAAACTCGTCTCAATTGACTAGAATTTCGGCGAAACATAACTGAAACGCTGACTCGCTTTTCAGATGTACTCGTCTTGTAGTGCGCCGTTCGAGCTGTGGTCCCAAAAACGGATTGTTTGCGCTCAGAAGCGGATAACGATTTGATGTCGAAATACAGGCATTTGCTATCACTGGTGAGCGCACTCACAGCCAGTTATTTACAGTCGAAACACAACAACAGTTATCGCTATTTAGTGTGTTGTGTTGTGTAATACCTAATGCGCTGTTTAGCGATACAGATGTTCGCCGCCAGTCTGTGACTGTCTCTCTCTCTCTGTCGCGCATAACCACAGCTCTATCTCGAGTGAGAGCACGTGTTTCGCATTTTTTCATTTGTTGTTTGGTTTTGGATTTGCGATTGATTTTCGGGTGCGCTTAACAATGTATTTGATGTACTACTTGGACAGTGAGGGCAAACGAGTGTACACGCTGTCTAAAGTGGACCCGAAAGCCAGTCCAACGTTTTCGGCACATCCGGGTATTTATTAATTTTACTGTTAAACGCATTATTTTGTTTTGATTGAGTCTATGCTTTCATTGACATGAAAATCAGCGCGTTTTTCGCCCGAAGACAAGTACTCGAGAGAGCGAATCACAATCAAACGCCGATTCGGTTTACTTCCCACACAACAGGCGAAGCTTGTTATGTGAGACAGCGGTTGGTGTTGTGCTTAACGATTATATTGTTTTTCTAATTTTTAATTTCGACTTCATTTATATAATTAATTAATTGTATCGATGGCTGAGTTTCCCGATTTGGGACAGTATTGTCTTATTTGTAAACGAATTGGTGAGAATTATTTGTCTCAATAAATAAAAGTTATTAAAACAATATTAAATTTGCAAAATATATATTTTCTAGATTTTCTCCCAATTAAATGTTATCTTTGCAATGATTTATTTTGGTATGTTTTGGTTTAATTTTTTTTTAAAAATAATTATTTAGTTTAATTCATTTTCTCAAAAATCATTTGCATTTTAAAGTCAAGCGCATCACAGCTATGACGCACACAACTGTCCAAACTATAGCGATGTTACTCCAGAAACGCCATTAAATAGCGGTCAATCGAGTTCAATACTATGCAAATGTGATTTTTGTAAGCAATCAGTTCCGGATATTGAGCGCGTATTCTGCGCCAAATGTCACGAAAAATTTTGCTTAACTCATCGTTTTCCCGAAAGTCACAAATGCGGTGAAAAGTATTCAAACCCGACGCCCGCCAAACCTAACAGACCAGCGCCACAATCATCTGAAAAAGTTGTGGCGCCAAAAGTTCGCGGTCCGAAAAATGAAACTCTAGCGAACAGAGTGGCGCTCATGAAATTGAAACAAACGTCGGTCGGATTGGCGTCCATTCCGACCTCCGAGCGACTGTATTACACTGTCTCTTATCAAAAAGCTAATCAATTAAATAGCAGGAGTGTCTATTTAAGTCAAGAGTGGTCGATCGGTAAATGCGTTGATTGGCTCGCGAGTCAGTTCGGTCTGACTAATAATAACAGCAGCTCAACGGCCGCCAAATTAATTCTTTGCTCGGATGATGACAATTGCGATTCGTTTGATTTTTCCGCTAAATTGAAAGACTTGTTAAGTAATGGAAATTTAAGTAATGGTGACAAACTTGTGCTCAAATATAGTGAAACTCTGTATAAAAACTGAATTTTTAGTTATTATTTAGAAAGTGTTTTATTTGGTTTTCAATAATTGTAAAAATACAAGTGATGAGTAGAAATTTATAAATCATTAAACTCATTGAACTCCATTAAATGAGTTCACAGTTATTGATGACACTTTGGTGACACTTAATTTAGTATAAAATTAAAAGTTCATACTTATAGTTAATAGACTGATATTTATTATCTTAATGAGTACAACTGTAGGCCATAAAATCAAAAATGGCTTTATTTTAACAAACAATAAAAATGACTTCTTAGATGAAACCCTTAATGAATGTACACATGACTAGAGAACGTATAAAAAATATTTTACATTCGGTTTTGATTTTAGTTCAGTGACTATACAAAAAAATAAAAGTCTCTTTTATTTTAAAACAATGGATTTAAAAATAAATCTCAATTGTTATACAACTTCTTGAGGCCCGACCTGTAGGCGAGCACTTGTCCTAAAATAAATAAGTCAATCGACACTTGGAGAACACCGCACACCCAGAACTGGAGCGGAGCTCTTCTCACTATAAAATAGCCGGTTTTAAACACGTCGCCGACCGTCCAGCCCATTACCATCACTTTGCTAGAAAATCAACAACAAATAAAATCATTGTCATCCGAATAAATAGTGGCTTAAATAATTGCCTCATTCCTAAAGTAGATTTATTTTGAAAGTTTTTCAACAATTGTGGAAATCCGAGCATCGCTTCGATAAAGACGGCTAAAAAGCCGACACTCTCGACGAATAGCGGCGAATCGATGAACATGTACATCAGTGCACCGGAAAAAACGGTAAAAGTGGCCATACATTCGATATAACTTATAAAGTCGGTCCACTTCCAAAAGTATTGAAGCTCAAAATCTGTTATTAAGACAAATTACCATTATTTACATTTTCAAGGCATATTTAATTGCAATCTATTTATGTTCCCGATATTTAAAAATTTAAACAGAAAATTAAAAAAACCAGAAAAACGAAAACTAAAAGCTTATAATACAGTACTTGGTATTATTAGAGTTAGTGGTGAAAACCTACCATAAAATCGTTTAGCCTGTAAAACAGTGGTACTTCCATCACCATTATCTGTAATTAGCTGAAGGTTAGGATAGAAGAGATGGGAAACTGTTCCGACTATAGTTATGAAAATACGAAAAAATAAAATGAACTCAATAAGAAAAGGCATGCAATAAAAATCCCAATGAAATATAAGTATAAAATAATAATAAAAATAATTAATCCAACATTGAAAATAAAAATTAAAGCGCAAATTAAGGAAAAAGGTTTGAGTTTTGCTGAAAAGAGTACGGCATAACCATCTTATATTTAGATCTTAATATTCGTATAAATAAAATCGGCAAAAGAACGCGATTAATATATTTTTTTTAAAGAGCGAAATACAATACCGAGAAAGTATCTATTTTTGCCGGGAATTATTAAATGCCTGTGTCGGACTCGGACGCAGAGCTCGATCATCGACAGCATCACCACATTCATGACGAATGACTGGACCAAAAGCGGCGTTTCAAACGTGCGGCCAAACCTGCGAAAATTATTGAACGAAACAATACTAAACAAACAGCAAAACAATAGTATCGTCAAAACAAATAAACAGCACAATAGAAAAGCAGAAAAAATAACTTTAAAAAAATTAAAATCCAAGACAAACAGACGAGTAAACTAAAAAAATCAAAACCCGTTCGTCTCTATTGACGATATATTCAATACCAGAATAAGATGCGAAGCGTGTTCGCTATAAGTAGAGCGAGACAGACATGAGTGGAGAAGCCGTCGGCGTTTTCGGTGCGCTTGATTTGCCTGTACTGCGGGACGTATGGAAGAATACCACCGAATATAATGCCTAATATATAATTCCATTACCGAGACATAAAAAAACAAAAACCAATAAATCAATTCAAAGCACGAAAGCCATTGCGAAATACCTGCGGAGGCGAGCGATGCCAACACTTCTGCGAGCGTCAGGCGATGCCACTCGTCGGACAGCCATTTAGTGACGTCCATGGCGTTCGACTCCACTTCATTCTCCATTCAATACGCCGATTATCACCACAAACACAAATATTATGATAAACGTAAACAATTGTTTTGCGTCACCAAATGATAGGCACGCAAACGATTCATTGTTATCCGACGCCTGTTTTTTAATGATTTTTATTTATAAACAATACTTTGTTTGAGATATAATTGACAGAAATTAAAATCAAATTTAAACAAAAGGAAAGTAAAAGACTTGAAGACTACACACTATCGCGACACAGATATAAACAAAGAGCGAGTTATCGTTTCGAGACTAGTGATGAGCCAAAGCTCGAGCTCTTGATTACAGCTTAAAGTGAATAGAAGTGTGATTTTCATTATTATTGTTATTGACGTCAGGCTTAGCGTTACAGTTAGGGGTTATGAATAATTTAGTAATTATTTAGTGAGGCGTAAATAGCGGTAACAACAGTATACCTGTTAATATACGTCGAGCTACACCTCATTTGTCACGAATTATTGCTTTGCCTGTCTTCGAGTTTTCCACATTTAAACACAACCAAAATTTGATATACTCATCATTATTGTGATTATCAATTCGCTGATTATAACAGAAATTAATTATTGATTTCACATTCAAATTAAAAAAAAATAGTTTGCGTTTATTTTTTGCACTTTATATTAAAAATTTTTAGCTTTCCCTTAGACTTATTAATAAAATAATAATTAAATATTATTAAAATAATTTAATCATTCGTACATAACTATGAAAAATTAGTTATTTATGAAAAATTTGAAAATATAATTTTTATTTGAAGAAATTTTATACAAAAAATAATTTACATATGATATTGAATTTGCTCATCATTGAAATTCATAATTTAACTTATACTTTCACTTTACATACTTACCATAGTTACTCAGGTAACTATGAAACTCTGTTACATGTGATAAATTTACTTAAATAATATTGAGATTTTATATGTCACTTGTATTTTTTTGTGAATTGAAGTTCTACAGCGCTCAGCGATTATTTTCAAAAATTTTAAAATTTTTATACTATTTTGAAAAGTTTTCTTTAGATGTTTGGCAGAGAAATGGTTAGATTTTATTTAATATATAATAGTTGTAATAACTTTTATGTTAGTAAATTCAGATCAACTTCTAATGAGTATACGAAATAAATTCATTAAAAAATTAATGATTACGAGAAAATATAATATTATTCAATATGGAAATTCAAACCAATGATAAAATCATTTTCAAAGTAACTCGCAATAAACCTTATTTAATATAAGTTAGTTTATTAATTAATTTATTAAAAAGATGTTGAATATTTTTACGATTGTATAGCAGATATGATATTTACATAGACACAGATAATTTCATACATTAATTAATTGCTATGAATCAGAGCGTGTGAGAAACACATTATCTTACAAATTAAAATTATCAATACCTTAACCAATGTTTTTAATTTTATTTTATTAATTTTAATTAATGTAATTAATTTTTTTAAAATATATACATTATGCTTTAAATTTTCAATAATATTTTTCAAGTTCGCACTTTTAAATTTAATTACTTCACTGAATTTTGTCGAAATTATTTTAAAATTATAATGTAGAGAAAATTTATTAAAGTTTTTATTGAATAGTTTATAAAGACATTGTGTTTATCATTTATCTATTCTATATCTTAAGATATAAAAGCAAGATTAAGCATACAATGTTTTAATCATCTTTTTATAACAGTTTGCATATTAGCCCACAAAGTTTGCGATTTATGTATTTTATTGATAATATTGACATTATATTTAATTTAATTTTTAAAAAATAATTTAACTTAACAATACTTTTAAATAAAATTTTCTAACAATACTTTACATCCAACTAAAGTCCTACTCATACATCTCATTTTTTCCAACATAAAAGTGTACTAACACTGTGTAAGTTGGCATTAAATCTTAGCCATTCGAGGTACGTTTCATAGGGGGTCTGGACTGACAGACAGACAGACGGACAGA
>JAQIYA010000101.1:0-30484 GCA_034699355.1 Microtritia minima | reverse complement strand
TATTCCGTGATTAATAAATTATATAATATTAAAATTATAAAATTATTGCAAATACTTTATTAAATTTGAAAAATTTATTATAATAATAATTTAATTACCGATTAACAAAAAAAAATTAAATATTTACATAATGTTTCCAAAACATAACTAAATATAACTATCACACACTAAAATATGGCCTAATTTAATATTTTACTTGTATTATCTGAATGTTTAGATCAAAATTTTTCTTTTATCTTAATATGTTTTTTACAACTAATATAAATTCCATAAAACAAAATTCCAAAGTTTGATCATCAAAATAATAATATTGTTTATTTATAACATTAGTCAAACTGCAATAAAATGTTTCACTCATAAACTCATAAAATATTAATCGCAAAATTGTTTTAATTAAATCAAAAAATGAAATCATCAGAAAAATATTTAGTATCTAATTAATGAATGCAATAATTTATTAACAAATAGCGGCATTTGTCATGTTTGGCCTCACTAATGAGTGAATTGTAAATATATTTAATAGCTTTAATTGCGTTTAAGAATTTAGGACTAATAATATTTATTAATAAGTGATAAAAATCTTGTAAATAATTATTTATTTTTATGAATTATTATTTAAAAATTTAAAATATGTAAAGGTAAAATTATTTAATTAAAATTTGAAAGAATACGTCTCGCATAAAATAATATTAAACAAGAACTGTAAACGCAGAAAATAGCAATAAAGTCTTACTGCTCAATACAATAAATTAATTAGTCTTTAGTCTTTGTACAGTGCATAATGATATATCTTAAGCAATGCACACTATTTTTTCATAATTAGTTAGCTCTAAATTTGTTTTATTTGTTGCAAATCCATGCCTTTTGTTTTAATTTCAAACACTTCTAGTCTATAAGACTAGATATTATAAGTTTACTTGCTTTCATTTATTTTAATAAAAACTTGTTTTACCTTTTATAAGATCATTAGTCTAGCTTTTTAGTCGACATTTATTTAAAAGCTAAACTTTTCATTAATAAAGTAAACCCAGTCATTACGTTAAATTGACAACATATATACTTTCATTATTATATTGTATCAATTAAGATAAAACTTCATAAACTTTAACAAAAAAAAACTGGAAAAATGTATTATATTTGCACAATACTAACACATGTGTAAGTATAAGTTTATTCAACAAACAGAAATCACGTTTTGACAGCCTTTACTTTTTTGCCCCTCAGTGAGGGTAAAATAGTGTTTATACAAAATGATAAAATTCTCCATAAAAATATTTTGTAAATTTTTTTTGTTATCAGCAAAATTTTTAATAAAGTTATTTACAAAAAAAATGCAATTAATTCATTAGTTGTATTTAATTTGTTTACAAAATACAATAACTTAATATTCATAAACTCAATAATGACGCTGAAATAACATTATAAATTTCAATTTACAGTTTATCAGATTTATTTTATCAGAAACCGTTATCATTTAAGCAGAGTTGTCAAATGGATTTTTAGTTATTTGAGAAAGTTTTGAAATTGAAACTGACACAGAAATGAGTTCATATTTGATATAAATAGTCAATAAAAATTTCAAACTTAAAAAATATATTTCAAGTAAACAGCTTATCAAACGATTGAAATCACAAAAAGAAAACTTTTTAAATATTTGTTAAAGATTTTGATTTACATATATTTTATTTTATTTTTTTAAGTTTTTTAAACTTTCAATGCTTTTGTTTGATTTGTCAGATAAAATCCGTTCAAAATGCTAATAAATAAATATAAGTTAAAATTTTATCTATGTGTTTATTTTATTTATAGTTTATTGACGTTAGTCTTTTCAGTTTCATGAATGCTTAAATATTTAGTGAATCAAAATGCAAAGAAGACAAAATATATTAAATAGCATTATTCTGAAGCATATCTCATTTAAATACGTTTAAAATTTTTTGCGATTTAAACTTATTTTAAATGATTTGCCTTTAAATAGCTATTTTACTTAAAAATAAGGTTTTATTCGTTTTTTATAATGGTTTTATTCAAAAACTATAATCCTATTATCAAAATAGTATTTGTGTTTTAACCTTTATTTTTATTTTCTTTAGACATGGATAAAAGGTTAATTATCGGTATTTGTTTTCTGTCCTATTTTATGTCTACCGCCTCACCACATGTATACCCAAGTCTAATACCAAATAATAGATTCTGAAACTAATAGCTAAGATAATCTATTCTATACTACTCTACAGCAATATAGTGACATAATTGAAGCATTCCATGCTGAATAAGAATGAAGAATTTGATGACTTTGAATAGGATATTAGATATTTTTTTGAAAAATTCACTTTTTTCTTAGATAACCCGCGGGTTATCGTTAGTAAAATTAGAGTACTTGTTTTTCTCTTTGTATAGGAGGCGGTATCATAAAAAATAGTACCCATTTTTATATGCAATTTTGTTGCTAAAGGTATCTTTTAAACTGGACAATTTGGCAATTATATTGCCAAATATATTATAGATTATTTGATAACTAGTAAAAATTTAATTTATGATAATATAATTTCTGGTATTATTTAAAATTGCATTCTTTAAACTATTAGTTAATTGAATAGCAATTATCAAAAAGTTAATCAGAACCCCATTTCTAAGAAAAGCTCAATAGAATTTAATATTCGCAATTACTTTTAATTACTTTCCCTATTATCCCAATTCAAACCAATAACAATGCACAACTCTGGTCATCGATCCCGCTGTTTGTTTATATTGTTTATTCAACTCAAAATAACAATTCGACGCACCGCTGAGTTCGTCATAGCTCTTACCGAGACTACTGATAATCTGTCACAGCAGTCATCTGTTATTTACTATTCGCCGATAAATTAAATTTAGGGCCAAAAGTTCAGCGTAAAGAAACAGTTTGCGTCTAACTTGTTATATATAAATATGATGGCAATACTACGCAAACTGATGACATACCGCCTATCGGTCAATGGTAAGTATTAAGCAGCTATCGCTACGGATTATTTCAAATTGATAACGCGAATGAGCAAAAACTTTTCGCATGTGGGCTGACTTTAATGCGAGACGAGCCGCACGTTATTCCTGCCTAACATTGATGAGCATCAATAAAGTTGGTTTGATTAAGAAATTGGTTTGAAAAACACGCGCAATGCGTGACGCAATACGTAGTGCTCGGCGTTTATCAATAATGCGAAACTTATTTAACAAGAAGTCATATTTGGACTGCTTTTGTGTAAATAATTGATTGCGATTAAATTAAATAACTCTTTTTTGCTGTCTGTTATAAATTTATGTTAATGCCTGCGTATCGTATATTATTTATACATAACGTACCATTTAATTGCTATTCAGGTTAAATATATTATATAAATAACATTTTTATGGAGAATTTATTTCACTTTCCAAGCTTTTCGAGTGAAGATAGTGAGGCAATGATCGTTAAAAAAAAGCATCCACTTATTTCAGATTTGTTTTTACTGCGAATTAACAGAGTTTGTTAAGATAAATATTGTTATATAAATATTATAAAGAGAGTAACATAAAATTATTATGAACTCAAATACAATATTGGTTTAGCAATATTAGAATAAGTTTAAAAAAGTCTTCGATAAAGAATTTTGTGATATTTGAAAATATTAAATAGTAATTTTTTTATAAATTTCTCGGTTTTATTATTTGGTTTATTGATTTTAACATCGTTAGCGTTCAATTATTATGGTATTAAACACATTTTAAAATTAACATTTATTTATTTATGCCTTATTTTCAAATATTCCAGTGCTTCGGATTAGATAGTTATACTGTAAATATCATTTATCTCATTCATGTATAAGCCGTTGATAATTAATCACAGGATAACGGTATTAATTCTAAGATAGAAAAAAGCTATTTTCAACCTATATATATGTATATATTTTTGTGCGTCTATCTTCATTAAATTAATAGCCCACTTGACTGGACTAATCAGTTTCATAATATTGCCAATATCGCAATTTTTGGCTGTTTACTGGATAATGAGAAGCAGTACAGGTGAATACAGTAAATTATGTATATGTTAATCCAGAAATATTCGTAAGAGAATTATTTGATTCATATTCAACATGAATATTCACGATCAGCTATAATTGGCTGATAATGAAATATTTCTAAACAAAATAGGGTATACTTATTTGAATAATCCGTAGCTGTAATACAATATACGTGTATTATATTCAGATAACTTATAAAATAAATTATAATAAATCTAAAATAATTATTTAAAAAAGTATAAGCCCTTTATTTTTCCCTTAATTAATATTGCTTTGCTGTATAATAATTTATTGATAATATGGTTTACTTTAGAGATTTGCTCAACAATTTTAATAATTTTAAGGAATAAAATACATTATTTTTTTGCTCAAAAGCAGGGCATCTGTTATTGTTTTTGCTGCGAAGAAAGCAAACAAAAATTTATATCATATAAAACAGGAATTAAATTCACTAATCAGCCATATTTTAGTCCAAACAAAAATATCCAAAGAACAAATTTTGATTAATATCACAGTAATATATTAATAATAAATTAATATAATATACTACTGTTGCCATAGTAATAATTATGTATGAATTTAGATTTTTATTTTAGCATACAGTTTATGAATAAAAAAAAACTTTCTTAGAAAAATTCACCAATTAATGATTGAGTGTGGGCTTATCTCACACTTCTCTGATGCAGTTTTAAAATTATTTACTCATTAAGTCATTAACCATTAAAGTTATTGAATTATCAGCCATAAGAGACATCTGATATATATCTTGTAAACTGTATTAGACTATTCGTAAGTTTGTAATTACAAAACTGATTATGAAAAACAATATCGTCGCTAATTTAAGTCGAGATGAATATTATTGGCAAAATAAAATCAAATTAGATTAAATAATATAAACTCAAATTAGTTGATAAACTCAAATTGATAATAATATTAATTATTTAAAACAATATAATAACAATCAAATTTAATACTTTATTAATTTAGCGTCAAATATATTTTTAAAAATAAGTCAAAACTCAATGTTAATATCTTTATTATTTTTACTCTCATGCAAATAATGCTTTGCATATATATTAAAGTTTACGAATTCTTTTAATACTATTCAATAAAGCTTTAAATCCAAATATTTGTTTGATATTCCAATTAACTGTCTTCGGCATCAATTTGTTTGAATAATTTTCAATTATGATCATTCAAGCGTTTATAATATTTAATGATTAATAGACTTTATATAACACAATCGAGAAAAAAATTGTTTGCCCAAAAAATAATAATAAGGTATTCTTAATGAGGTCAAAGATTATCAGACAAATAATTGAATTATTTCTATTTAGTTAAATATTTAAAGATAATTAGATATATAATATCATAATGGCATAAAAATTTAAGCCCCAAAAATGTATGGCTCGCTCTAATAATGTCGGTCGTGTTGTTAACTCAACTCGTGTGTTCTTAATAATTTAAGCCATCTCTTGATTAATAAGAGTAAAAGGTCTTTGAAACATGAAAAATATTGTTAATTAGAAAATACACTAAATTAAAGCCTTTAATTATTTAAATAAAGACATAACTTTAGATGGAAAAAGTGAAATAACGATTTATAATAATTTATTTCAATTTTATAATTGGATTTAAAAAATTTAAAAGTTGGATAATAAAAATGTAATCATTAAATCGTGGAACAAATATTATGTATAATATAAATTCTAACAGTAACATATCGGTTGGTAATCATTTTACCCTAAGTTCTTGTGGATAAGACGGACTCGTGTATAAGACGAACTCGATTTATTTATTTATTTTCATAAAGTTCACTTTTTTCTTTAGATAAGACCGGTCTAATCCACAAGAACTTAGGGTAGTATTATTTATGCGTGTATTATAGTGAATAAATTATAATCAGTTTTAATTTTAAAAATGAAAATTATGTAACACTGAGATATTAGAATTACATAATCTAAATCTGTTCTGTAAAATTGAAGATAACTTACATCATATCGAAATATTAAATAATTTTGGAATAATATTTTATTTTTTGTCGAAAACGTTTTTGAAAATTCATATAAAACTCGCTGAAATATCGATACAATTAGCACATTAAAGGGGTAAACAAAGTAAGCACTAATATGACCCCAGAATTAGTGATAATTCATTCTTGTTTTAACATAAATTCCTATAAAAAACAGCAAATAATTTCATATATTTTTCTTATTCTTGAGTAATAATAATAAAAGCATAATTAGTTAAAAATGTTTGCGAATATACTATATGTTATTCTTGCGAGAATTAGTTTAAAAAATGTTATCAATATTTATTGCTCTTTAATATAAATAAAATTCTAATTAAAGTAAAGTGGTTTTTGTTTTAATAAAGGCATAAAAAACTCGAGACATTGTCAGACACTGTCAGTCAGTCTCGTCTGTTTATTTTTAGCGTTCAGTGCGTTCATCTAAGAAATGCAAAAAGTTTCGTCATCTTTAAAGTGAAAATGATTGCACTTATCGTTAGGCACATCTTATCCAATAAATGGCCAACAATTATGATTGGAAACGAAATGATTGCGTATTGTTGAGCGGTTTGACATTGAAAAAGTGCAGCGCATTGTATTTGCAATGTTGTTGCAATTGGACGTGATGTTGATCTAGTAGAGCATTATGGCAAACATGTATACCATTTATTTATCAGCACTAATGTTAAATATTAATTTTTAATCTTGTCGTTCAAAGACATACAGCGGTAAAGCCATATGATTTCATAAACAAAATTTTAAACATTATTATAATTTTTTGATATGAATTATTTGATATGAAAAATATTATTAAATTTTAAAATGTGGCATATTTTTAAATTTTTTTTTTAATGAAATATGTTTGTATTCTTAATTATTAAAAATAAGAACATAGTTCTTAAATGATGAATACTCAACTAATAATTTGAAAAATTTAAATTTTATTAAAATTTTTATTTATATTAAATTATGTAAAAAAGTTTAATTGTGATCAAAATGAATAATAGTTTGTCAAACAATATGCTGTAATTAATAATTGCATAATTTATATATAGAAGATGTTTATAAGTTCCAAACTTCTTAAAAACTTTCTCAATAAGAAAAAATTGATAACATTTAATGACAAACGACGCCGACTGAAATAAAAATGCAATTTTTTCTATGAAATCAAAATTTGCATCCATGAATCCTGAATAACAATTGCACAAATTTGCATTTTTACTTGCTTTCCAATGAATATTTGCAATGAAAGTTTATTATACAATGTAATGATTATTGCTGTTATTGTTTACTTCTTAAATACATTTGAAAGGGAGGATATTATTGAAAACTTTGTAACTATAGGTTATGGACTTAATTTTTAAATGACTATAATAATTAAAGAATTTTTGTTAACAAACAAGAAATTTTTACTCTGTTAACAATTTTTTACTGTCTGTTATGAATAACTTAAAATATGCATTAGTGAAATATGCAAATCTATTCACAAGAGAAACCTTTGAAATTAAACTTATAAAGCATTTTAAACAAAAAAATAATAATAATTAATGTTAATAATTTTAATAACAAATAATAATATGATACAATTTGGATTACGTGTTTCGAAGCACGTATATATCAATGAAAAGATATGATTCACACGAAAGTAGAACATATGCTTCATATGCTCTAAGATAAGTAGAACTGAGTTAATAATAATAACTATTAATAGTAATAAATGAAATTATTTCAAAAAATAATCTTAATCTTAAACATTATCTAAGTTTATTGGCTTTAATAACCTTTTTAACTTAAAAAATCAGTGTTTTTTGAGTAAATACAAAAAGTCAATATTAATTATTGACTAATAATTTTAATTTAAATTTTTAAAAAATTGAATTCATTTGCCTATTAATTTGTTGTTCATATTTAATAAAAATTAAGTCACAAATAAAAAATTTGAATTTGAATTTAAAATGAGATAACTGACTAATTAAATTTGATCATCATTTCAAATTTTGGAATAAATTTTCATTTCGATGTCTGTTGAATTTATTTTGTCAATTAATTGATCGCTTCTCTTAATCATATCTTTCTATGTCTGAATAACGAATTTTGATTATATTATGCGCAAATAAGATGCAGAATATAAAGTTTTGGCATACATTTGCTATGATTGAATATTATATAATTGTTTAGTAATGTTTCACTAATTGTTAATTTTATTTTGCATTTGAATTTTATTTCCCATAAATACTTGTCATAATTATTTTAAAGCCAATCCCACACACTTTCAGAGATCGTTTTAACAATTTTAACTACACTTAAAAAGATTCAAACAGAAATTTCTTAATCTTCTTCTAATAATTTATTGTGGTTTTATTAAAGTTTCCTAAGCTCTCGGTTTTTAATTTGATTCTCACTGTATATTTTATATCAATCTATCGTCAACAAAATTAAATATTTTATATCTTAATCTTTTTTTTATAATCCATTATATATTTAGATTATTGTTTCAAATACAAGATTATTTAAGATAATATATGTATATTATTCAAGATTGGTAACAATGGACTACAAATATGGATTAATGGATTAATCAGGTTAACAAAACTTGAGATCGAGTTAAATTGAAACAATTTGTCTCATCATTCAAACCACGAAAAGAAAATTGTGGGGAATAATTGAATATTGTTTGTAAGATAAAAATGATTTCTATCAGTAAGCGATAAACATAGGAAAAACGCGATTCTTTAAGCATATTTTAAAGATTATATTTATTTTTTATTACCCTTACATTCTAGACTTCAGTTTATCAAAAGTTATTGCATTTATTAATAGCCATATCTTTGAAGATTTAATAATGATTTTTATCACGTGAACACGTGTAAGAAATATTACATAGTTTTAAATTGTTTATATAGTTTTTATTGCGAGGTGTCAGTGTTGGAAGACTCTCTCTCCATGGCTACCAATCTATACAATTAATAAAACAATTATCTGAATTTAAGATTAAGAAATTCCAATTTTCTATGTCACTTTTAATCCTCTTATATTATTTAATTATTCTTATATATTAATTATTATTATTAATACTGTTATTGATATTATTATACTAAAAATATATATTAATATTATTTATGAAAATCTAATCTTTTTAAAAATAACATAAGATATTCAATAATTATTATTCTATTCAATCAATACTCCAATCAACTGTCCATTCATTACATTAAATAAAGAGGCAAATAAAATTCAATTTGTATTTATATTTTTATTATATCTACCGAATTAAACCAAATACAAAAATTATATATATTTAAATAAGAGTTTAGTGTAAAATTTCATAAAATTTAAAAATATCTTATTTGTATACACATCACGTTAAAAATGATGATTATTGAGTATGAAAATTATTTTGGGTCTCAATAATGATGACATAGAAAATACCTATAGATATTAGTTTTACCCAAATATCCCAATAAAAGATGATAATAAATATGTTCAAAAAAATAAAATTTAGTCTTAAAAGCATGTGATCGATAAATGATCTTTGCTTTTATTAATTGTATCCAGTAATTGAATTAAAGGATGGTTTTTCCAATCCAACAAAATAGTTGATCATATGTGGGACGATATGACGATAATAAATAAATAACGATAATAAATACCGAAATACTGTTTTAAACAGAAATTCAAACGCTAGCCATAAATATAAGTATGCAGTCACACACTTTACAACGTGCTATTAGATAGTTATTTAATTTCACTTTTTTTCCCCAACATTGTTAAGATTTTGCGTGTCAATAAAAAAAGTCAGTTTCTTATCAGCGAGTGGTAAACATGAAAAAAACGTGATCCTTTAAGGATTTTTTGTAAAAAAGGATTTAACTTTTACTTCCAATGGGCTTACATTTCTTGCCAAACGTTTGTCGAACGTTATAAGAAATTGCATATTTCTTAATAGCCATGAAATACGGATTTTCATGACCAATCATTTTTTCTTTTCCTTTATAACAAATGCCGCTCGTCTGCCGTCTAATAGAAAATTTATAGAGAAAACCGGCAAACTTTATCTATTATTGACAAAGTATGGCTCCGTCGGTATTATCCCATCATATTTCCCGCAATAACGCGCAAATATTTCACAGTAAAACTTTTTCCTCCTTACAAAACTCTAATCCCAACAAGTGAATCATAACAATTGAATAAACAAACATAAAGTTTGCGTAAGTTTATTTAAGAAAAACGGAAGCTGTCATTAACTAACTCGCAATTCAAGTAATTTTAATTAGTCCTCAATATAATAATACAATATAAGCGAATACAAACAGTTAGAGAGCAATAAAACAAAGTACGCATACGTTTAGTCTTTATTGGCGGCGTTTATAGTTTGAAGGCAGCGCTCATCACCGCAACTCATTGTGAGCTACCGGAGTGACAATATAAATACCTCTGCGACTGCTCTCCGGCATCACATTGCGAGTGAAGACACCAAACAACTGCTCGTACAATAACTTACACCTGCAAAAAAGTTTTGTCGTGAAATAGGTTCGCGTTTATATTGTGTTTGTATTTGGTTTTATTGCGCTTTATATATTTAAAGTTTACATTGCGGTTCAATACATTTAAGAGTAAATATATATATAAAGATAATATTATTTTTGATGCGCTTCAGTGCGAGTGATTCAATAGTATTGTTTGTGACAGACGACAGTAACAACTTTATTGACTAAATTGTTGAATCAAACTTTTTTCTTTGGTTTTGAAAAAAAGTGTGAAGAAAATCGCGTTTGGATTTGAAAACCTAAACTTAACTTTGAATTCAACTTTCAAGTTTGAAACACATCATCTTTTAATTTTTATTAAAGGATATATATTTTCATAAATCGATAGATTAGTTTATTTTTCATTTGTTGAGAGTGTTTTATGAAACTATTATTTTGCAAACCCAACAAAAATATGAGATATATTGGCAGTCGGAATATATTAAGACTATTCACATTATCCACATTATTAGTCGTTCTGGTGATCAACGGAGGAATGGCTAAACCGGTTCAGCGCACCGAACAGAAGAGGTAAATCACTTTCTTTTTAATATCAAAATTTTGTTTTATAATTAGTTCAAATTAGATGCCATTTGAATAAATGGTTAAAAATAGTGATATTAAAGGTTTTAAATACAAAAAAAGGAAAATTGATTACAAAAGCAATAGTCGGCTCAAACTTGATTGCCGTTCGTATAACTTTCGACATTATCAAACATATAATATAAAGTTTAGTGATTAAGCTCAGCCTATTTCGTGTGAAACTGAGGCACACTTTCTAGTAATTTAATTGCTTTGCTATCGCCAGTTGGTATTTAGAGGCTGAAAAGCGGCAAATTCACAATATATCGAGCAAACCGGAACATCGACTCGTGACGAACCTCTGCTTAATATTGTTTCTTTAATTTCTGTTTGATTGACTCGCTATACGATTACGTTTGTCAAACGCATTATTAGAGCGATATCGCAATACCTCAATGCCACTGTCTTTCGAGTTTATTAAAACAAGTCCGGATAATGAAACACAAAGTCTATCTTTGTTTAAGTATTTTTCTTTTCTGTCGGAATATAATTGCTTAATAAATATTTCTAGTATTTATTTAAGGAATAAAAAAAAGTTTAATCAAAACGTTGTGAAATTTTTTGGGTTTTAATATTATTATGTTTTGTCTAATTTTTAGTTTCTACATGTGTTCATATATTTAGATAAGAAATTGCTTAAATAGCTTATAATTGAATTAATTAACAAAGTATTTAAAAATCTGTGCTAAATTATTGCTTTATTATCTCATTATTTAATGTTGAATGCAAATCAAGAGAGTTAAATAAAGTATGTAAGAAAATATTAGTGATTTAGGAAATAAAGACGATTGAGTTAAGCACATGATTACCGAAATGATATCTCATCCGTTTTCATCCTCAGATTTGCTACAATTTATTATTCATTTTGTCGTTAAATTATTTATAATTGTGTGCTTTATATCTATGTATTGATATCTTTAAATCTTTGTATCTGTGATTCAGATTATTTATAGTTCTTGTATTTAGTTTAAGCTATTAAAATCACAATTAAAAGATGATGTCATTCGCATAATTAATTCTAAATACCACGTAAAATAATCATATATAATATTGTTTTATGAAAAATAATATAAGTGGCCGTAAATGCCAACTAATTTTAAAGAGCATTACTTTTAGCAAATATTATGAATCATGTTTACTCTGCGATATGTTTGTGATATATCGTGGCCTAAAAACGCTCACCAATTGTAAATGATTAGCAATACTATTGTAGTTACGAAAGGCCAAAGTTATCAATATTTATCAAAAATAAGTTACCATACGTTTGGTATTTATCGAAAAGGGACGATAAAAATGATTAGCTTTCGCATGGGAGCCGATTCTGAACGCGATTATATCGCTTTCGCGATTCAACAATAAAAACATTTTCAGAAAGAAAAAGTTTAATTGATAAAAGAGAGGCGATAATGATTCGTATCGTAAATGTTAAACTGATTAGAATTGCTGGTGAAATGGCTTTAAAACCTATGTTCGCCTTCACGTGGGGCTAATATATTGAAGAATATATTTTCTTCTTCTTATTCTTCTCTATCTTCTGATTATATCTACTCAAACAGTCAGCGGATGTTAATCTCTCTAATTATTTAAAGGGGTATTACTGGGATAATTATGGGGCGCAAACTGGAATTACGTGGCAATCTTAACAGTATTAACAAATGAATTATTGAATATTCATGAGACACACTTTTGCGTAACGTCGGTGTCGCCAATATTGCGCTCTCATTGGGCATCGACTGTCTTCGCTATCGCTTATCCCAACCCTATATCGCCTTTGATTTGGTCTCTCATCAAACTTTTACAGATCTAATAGATTTATAGGATATGCCGGTACTGGAGGTATAGCTCTATCCGTATTCACTCGTGTTATTAATGCGAACTCAATTATGTTCATCCTATTATTGTCGAGTTTTTTTGTAATAACCATAATAGGCTCTTCAGATTCCTTACATCGAGTTACGTATAAATCAATATTATTTAAGCCAATGACTCAAAACTAAGGCATTGAGTATTCCGTAAAATTCTCAGCTAAAATTAAAGTTATCTAAAGTCATATCAACTCTTTCTGGAGGCGGAATGACGTTAATAGCAATAATTACTGATTACAAACAATTCGTATGACAGTGCGCGTCAAAAATCCGTTCAATTCTCGGTTGTGATCGCATTTGTTTACCTAAGAGTATGTCATAAATAGAAATATTACGCTTAATCTCGAATATTTTCGGATTTACAACTCGTTTCGTTTATCATTTCACAAAAATTTTTTGTTTGGCTTATTATGACTACGCACTCGCTATTATTATTGTTATTACAAATAGTATTTCTTTACACAAATATTTCCCATATCTCGTCAGTCATTCTCGCGGAACTGAATTCTTTATCTCGAAAATACCAAAATTGGTATTTATGTTTAATAGTGTTTATGTGTCGCAAATGACACACGGCTTAGACACTAAAACCGAGCAGTAAAACCATTTTCGGTTTTAGGCGATCGTAATTAGTTGCTATCAATAATAGGGTTTTAGCATTAAGGAAGAACATTGCCATCAATCGAAATATACAGGCAAAACGAAATAAAGCAATTATAGACTCCTAAAAAGTCTGCTTCTGAGAGCTCGCATTTTTTTCTCTCACTCTCTTTATTTTCTCCATTAAGATCTTGTTTTTTGCTGAGCTGATGGCTGATATGAATTAGTTTAGACATCTGCGAGATAAGAGAGTTTTAAAAGATAATGAAGTGCTTTTTACCAAAACACTTATTTTTCTTAAACCAATTGTGATTTTTGTGGAGTAAATTTTTCAAATCTATTAATTTTTTTAAAATTTTTAAATGAAGAATTCTTTTGAGAGCATAAATTAATTAATTGGACTTAAAATTGACATCATTTTATATTTCATTAATAAATTTAAACATAAACTCAATGAAGGGCTCGACGTTTTGTAAAATACTGTAGAAAAATTGCTAGACTTGCGAAGAGATTGATTTAAATTCTGTCAATCATAAAGCCAATGGTAGTGATGAAACTTTTCATAATTTTAAGTAATATAAACAATAGATTATTGCATCAGTATTATTACTTATACACATACATATACTTAAATATAGGCGAAAATTAGAGTATGTTTCAGCTTTAATCAGTCTATTCATTCTCACTTTTTTTAAAACATTTTTATTTAATCAAAAGTTGACAGATTTAATTTCAAATCATAACAAACTTTTACACTAATATTTTGTTTGAAACCTATTAAAAGTTATTAAAGTGTGAAATCTCTTTGAAATTCAATTAATTAATATTAATTAGATTATACTGCTGTTTAATAATATAGCTTTGAATTTTTTGATTAATGTAAAATTTTTATTTGTATTGGAAAACTTACAAATATTAATATTAAAATTCAGACAAATTTATATATTAAAATATTATATTGAAAAAATTAAGTATTGAAAAATTTATTTATTTATTCGACCAAATCCAGTATTCATATTGAATTCATGCAATTCAAATAATCAAATATATTCATACTTTTTCTATCAAATTTTTAAAATTCGATACAATAAATAAACGATTTAAAATTTAAATGAAATAAAATGAACGAATATAGATATAGTTGAATGATTGAATTCAGAGGAGTAATGCAAACAACAATCTGTATTTCTATATCTTTAAGTTTATAAAACCCAGTTATGTATTTGGCAGTTCAATCTCGGTTTCAATCTCTCGAGATTAAAGATTAAACTATTTTTTTAATCATTTTTTATTTTGACACTTTAGAAAATAATGAAGCAATTAAATTATAGACCCATTTTTAATTATCATATCGAATTTTATGTGTGTTATAAAAAAGTAAAGTTTAGAAATAAAAGAAAACAAATTAAAATTTAGTAAATTTAAAAGTTGCCAAAGATTTCAAAAGATTAAAGCAAAGCAACGGATTATATATTTGAACAGTTTGTAAAAAAAAGTAAAACAAAACTTCGTTATCTTAAGTTAGGTTTAGCTAAAAATGTTTTTTACTTTTAACTCATTAAACTAAAAATATTGATTTTCACTGCAATTTTTATTTTGTGTTTCTCAGGGAAAAGCGAAGCGGAATTTCAGATCAAAGACTCGCCGAACTCGAAACGCTATTAGAGCTGAAAAAACTAAGAGAGAGTTTAAGAACGAGGACACCGGTCGCGTACGGACTTTTCGATCCCGAAAAAATGTAAGCAATAACTTTTTATTCTACATTTTAGTATTTGTTTTAAAATCTTATGAAAACAAAAATAATCTAACATTTCTGTACTCAAATTTGCATAAAACAGTGGAAAACGACGAAAACGGGAGCACTATTTCCGTTTCGATAGGACAGACTCGATCGAAAGCCATAGAAGTACGGAGACGTCGAACAACGAACCAATTTTTGTGAAGACACTCGACTATCAAAATTGAGATTAAACACTGGCGGAGAAGAAAATCAAATTGCATTTCAAGACAAAAATAGCGAAACTCTTAATTGTTTTTATTTGTTTTTGTTATATTTTTGGATTCTTAAACTCTAGTCAACTCGAATTTCGATTGTGTCGATGTCATCGACAAACCCTCTCAAAACATTCTCAACTGATAATGCGCACCAAAACTCATTCTATTTGTTGTTAATCTTATTTATTATTCATCATAATTTTTTTGCTCTTTAATCATAATTTTTAAGAAAAAAATTCGCTCTTAATTTTTTTAAAGTTTTTTCTCTTATTTTATAATATTTCTTTAAATCTATTATTATATTCTCATTTATTTGATATAAGAAAACAAAAACATGAAAAAAATCACAATTTTTATTATTTATTTGCACATAATTATTAAACGAATATAATTATTTTGTATTGAAAAAGCTTTTATTGTTTTTTTATTGCTATAATTTGTTTCAATTAAATTATTATTGAACTACACAATCGTTTACTTAACGAACATTTCTTCAATTTTTTTCTTTCTCAATAATAATTATCACCAAACAAAACACATACTCAACAATTTTATCGCAATTTACGGGTAAAATGTATTTTAATGGTTCGGATTTATCAAAGTTCACACAATTTAAGTGCTGAGTGCTATATAATAATAGATTGGCTATAAAGAGAAAGAGGAATGTCTCCAAATTAAATAACGGCTATTAATAGATATATTGTAGATAATAATAGCTAAACTTAAAAAGACTAGATAAACATGATTTATATATAATTTACACTATGTTGTACTTCTAATAAAAACAACTTTACACAACCGAAAAAAAAGGTAAAACAATATTATTTAACGTAATAAATATTCATAATTAATAAATATATCATTAGTTTTTTCGGAAGAGAAAAATATACAGCAAAATATGGTTTGATTTAACATTTGTATTGTCGTTCCGATTGATCGAGAATGCGATGATTCGAATCAATATTCAACTTTTTCGTTGAGCTTTATTGCCTCTTTGTGTCAAACCTTCGAACCTTTTGAAGGTGTAATTAATAAAAACCCAGTCTTTCAGACCAGTGTTTTCGGTCTCTTTGCACGGAGCGGATGCTATAAACATATTTTAGATTATATTGTGAATAGTGTGTAATGATATGTAAATGAATGATAAATACGTACGAATTTTCAAATCAACATCAGGAAAGTCATCAAAATTCGAAGTGTCATCAATAGATTTGACTTCAACAGGAATAGCTGCAGGCCTTTCTCTAATAATTTTTTCAAAACATTAGCAATCAATTAAATATATTCTAAAATAATTGTCAACAGCCTTACCTAATATGATCCCAATCAACTCCCTATCAAGTAATATAATTGAATTTAAATATAATGTAAATAATTAAATACAATTCAAATTTAAAATCTACCTTAAAAAACGAATGCTGTCTAATCTCCTCAATGCCAGCTCCAGAACCGATACGTTTCTCAGCTTCGGAGCAGAATCTCTGTATCATTTCTCTCGCTTCGTTACTTATAGGCACTTCGGTTGGAAATATAAGAGTTTCGCGCCAACTCATAACTTTTCGATATGTTTCTTGTGGTGTCTCCGAGCAAAACGGCGGATATCCGATCAACATTTCGTACATAATCACCCCTAAAGACCACCAGTCGGCGCTAAATATATTTCAATTTATGTTATAATTAATCATTATCTAAACATAACCGAAACTCAATGATAACTTGTGTGACAAACCTGGAGACATAACCAGTTTGCATAAACACTTCAGGAGCGATATAGTCTGGCGTTCCGACAGTCGAGTACGCCAACTGTCTTCGATTCTTTTTCCAGCTCTCGGCCCGCCGTTTCGAGTCCATCGGATTAGAGGCAAAGTCGCTCGGTTTAGCTTGAGATAGATCGCGATAAAATTCAGTGCGATGAGATTTTTTAAGACCAGTGCATAGACCAAAGTCTGATAGCTTGATATGTCCCTAAACACGAAAATTATATCTCAAATTAAATCAGAATTAAAAGCAAAAAACTAGGATTTACTACTCACTCGTGCATCTAAAAGTAAATTATCGGGTTTAATGTCTCGATGAATGAAACCCAATTTATGAATAGAATCAATAGCTAAAGCCGTTTCGGCGATATAAAACTGAGTGCATTCCTCCGTTAAGGTATCTTTTTTCATCAACAGTGTCATCATATCACCGCCGGGAAGAAACTATTTTCCATTTAAAATTATGTTAAAAAAATCAATTATAACAGATTTTGCAAAGCAAATATAACCACAAAAATTTAACCTCCATTATCAGGTAGAGATTCATGGGATCCTGAAAACTGTAGTACATCTTAACGACCCACTGGTGGTCGGCCTCGACGAGAATGTCGCGCTCGGCCCTCACGTGCGCCACCTGTTCCTTCTCCAGCATATCGGCCTTACGAAGGATTTTCATGGCGTACACGTGACCCGTGTCTTTCTTCTGGACGAGTCGTACTGCGAATCAAATTTATATTTAAACAAAATCGCGAAAAAATCGCAACTCGATTGAGTGAATACCTTCGCCGAACGCTCCGCGACCGATCACTTTGAGCGGCTCGAAGTCTTCGACGCCCAATCTCGACCTTTTTAAGCGCAAAAATTCGGTCTCTTTTAAGGCGTGTTGAACGCGCTTTTCTTGTTTCTAATCCAACGAAGAAGAAAATATGAAACGAGATTCTCAATCAATCAATACATTAGAGATAATCAAATGAGAGCACAAACTTGTTCTTCGCTGAGCCCCTCGTCGCGCATCGTTTCCTCTAACCTCTCGTGCCTAATATTTGTCGCGCAAAATATTATTAATCAAAAAGCAAACCAAAGTAAAGCTCGCGAACCTGTTTCGCCGTTCGATGTGTTGCGTAATGAGATTCGAGTAGTAGTTTTCGAGATGCACTTTAGCTTTGGTGGCCTTATCGAGAGTGTGACCACTGAAGCGCACGCTCTGCTGACTACTACTCTCGGTGGTCATAGCCATGCTTTGAGCGCAACAATTACTCGTGTCCTCAACCGAAGCGCTAAATAAATAATATTTCTATTGTCATAATCAAGGCTTTGCATTGAGTTTAATGGGTTTAATGGTGACGCTCACCAGTCCTCAGTCATCACAGACAATGAACAGCAAGTGCTAACATATTGTGCAGTGAGAGTCACAAAGCTTTTAAATCGCAATCCAACGGACAAATCAAACTTAAAATAGACACTTACCTAATGGTGAAGTCGTAAGCGTTCAAACCAATGAATGAATGAGTGGTTAAGCAAAACAATTTCGAATACGAAACAGAGATAACAAATTGAAATCAATTTGTTTGCGAGACTTGAAAAAAGTGGTTTGAATTTTCAAACGTTTCAAAACTGTTTAAAAGGGAAAACAACAAAACACTCATATAAAGGAGACTCAATTTCTTAGCCTCAGGTCATCAGCAGTTCGTGCGAATGTAAGTCATGAACGCCACTGACGTCACGCGACGTTTGTTTACTTTAAGTAATAATGCTATCGAGTGGTGACTCTTTTGGCACTTTTATATGTCGAATATTTGCCAACAATTATACGTGAAAAGCAATGATTGAGGCCGATATAAAAAAGTACTAATTTTTAAAATAGTTTATGCTGTTTATTGCGCTGAAATAAAACGATTGCTGAACAGTTTATTTATAGCTTTAATGTTTTGTTTTCATGTGTTTGACGCGAATTCAGACTTAAACTCGAATGACTTTTCATTTCATTTAATCTAATATTTAGTTAATTAATTTGCCATTAATTTCACACTAAAAAACAACACTTATTTTTATGCATAAATCATTTTAGAGGTTATTTTGTTGTCGATATCAACACAAATGGAAACAGCGATCAAAAGCGAGTCCAACACGGACTCAATACTGACCATTAAATTACCGGAAGTGTCGAAAACGAAACAAAAGTCTGGTAACGAAAGTCCGGTCTCGAAGGACGACAACTCGACCAGCGATTCGGACCACAAGAGCGTCGGTCGCGAGGAGAGCGCCGCCAACCGGCCGTCGACCTCATCGGCCAGCAGTTCGTCGGCCAAAGAGACGCACAAAACGAAGAGCGATAATAAGGGAGGCGTTAATAAGGATAGCGAAGAGTCGGTTAAAATGGATGCGTTTATACTCAAACAGAAGATGGAAGAAGAAGAGCGAGAAAAGATGCAGTAATTGTTTTTCAAATGTTTTCCGTTTTATTGGCGTTTTATTTGTATTTAATATTTTGTTTATCATGAATTCTAGAGTTCTTGTATCAAATTTTTCTGAAGAGCAACTCAACAGATACGAAATGTATCGCAGATCGGCGTTTCCGAAAGCGGCCATTAAGAGGGTATTTAATAGGTTAATGAAGTAAACTTAACCCAACCCTATGTATGATATTTATTAGTATTCAAAGAATTAAATTTTTAAATGAATTTAAAAAACGATATGCCATAATGTGTTTGAATTTTTTAAGGGTTTCGTTTACTATTTTATTGCCATACTCTCAAACTGTATGAACATTTTAAGTATATTTTTATGGCTTGTGTTTTGATTTTGTTTATAATAGTTAATGCAATCAATCACTGGATGTTCTGTTTCGCAAAACGTTGTGATCGCAGTCTCGGGCATCGCTAAAGTTTTTGTTGGCGAAGTTATTGAAGAGGGTATGAAAGTGCGATCCATTTGACATTTATCTAATCAATCAATTTTATAGGTCTTGACGTACTCGAGAAAAATGGCGAATCCGGTCCTCTACAGCCGAAACACATTAGGGAAGCTGTTCGTCGCCTAAGAGTTAGAGGAGTTATGCCCAACAAAAGGGCTCGTAAACTACCACTTTGTCTGTAGTTTAGTAATCAATTAATTTATACCTTAATTATTTTGCACGCAAAATGTATTTATTTTATATACAATTAAATAATTTTTTGTTTCAATTACGGTAAAGCTATTTATTCGTTTCAACAATAAATTAACTAATAAGTTACAAATACAAAATAATAAATAAATAAATTTATACATTGACACAGAAATAAAAATAACTCGCACATCACATAATTAACACCTTAAATATAAATCGTGTATAAGAGAATTAAATTACTTATATCGCAAATAATTGGCACAAATTAACCAACAATTCAAATGGAATGCTTCGAAATAATTATACATATATGCCATTAATGTTATATTCAATAAATAAAATTTGTAAATTTGGACATAGCTTTTAGTGAATAATCGTTTCGAATGTAATAGGTTTTGAAAAATTGAAAGAAAGAAAGAGCGAAAGAAATAGTTTTGGTCTCGTTTCGATATTTTTCTTCCTCTATTTATTGGAAGCCATTACTCAGTTTGTTGAGCAGTTGCGTCCTTCAGACCCGAACCCGCCGTCTTCCTGAGGCCGTCCATTGCATATGAATTCGATTTGAGGGGCGAACACAACGCGTAACACGAGTTGTCCCGTTCCTCAGCGCCGCCGAGACTGTTGGCGGCGCGCTTTTCGCGCTCATTGGTGGCGCTGATGACTGCCATCGCTTTGCTGTCGACCACCGACAGCGCGATACCGAACTGAGCGACATAGTAGGTGAGCATCACTAGCAGGTGACAGTGTCGCGGGTCAATCAAATTGGTGATAATGCCGAACTCGCGCAGACCGAGCGTCACGTCCGACACGGCGAACAGAATGCCGCCGAAACAGGAGCAGAGCTTAGTCCACGTCCATAAATCTTCGAAGAGCTGAACTCTGGAGACCGCTCGCCAAACCATTATCAGTAACACGAGATTATAAATTGGAACCGTTATGCTGAAAATCGTGCCTGAAATTGGTGTCATTAATTTTATGTTAAATATTTAAACAATATAATTATTATCTCAATGTAGAGTTTCGTATGGCATACAGAATTAAAAATAATATTTATGTGAGAAATAAATAACAGCATTTTGCATATTATAGGATGACTTAAATTTCTATTTGAATTGTTAGGTCATAAAGAATATGAATGTGAAAAAATATTAGTTTCTTTAATAAATAGTATAAAAGAATAAATCATTTTAATAGAATTTAAATATTAAACCTTAATTATGGCGATAAATTAAAAATTCCCATTAAAATTCATTTTTCTGAAAAGAATCGTGAATAAAGTAATTAAAATAAATTTTTATGTCACAAATAGAGTCAAAAGCTATATAATAACTAAATATATAGCTTTACTTAATATTTCAGGTTAAAAATCTAAGAAAAACAATTATATAAGTTATATATATATAGAATATAAAGCTGACTATATTGCAAAATAAAAATAAAATAAACAATCGAGTCTTTTTATGCTAGGTTTGCATAAATAATTTATGCAAACCTATTATTGGTTTCAAAGTTATGTTAAGTTTACTATCGAAACTATTTTTGAAACTATCAAAGTTACACAACTGGTGAATATTGTTAATGATAGAAAGGTATACAAAGGTATCGCAAAACATATTGACTTAAATTTGATAATAATCATTAGTCAAAAATAATGATGTTTTTATAAAAGAATAATTAATATAAAAATGACAGAAAAACGAAAACTAAGTAAAGTAAACTAATTTGAATAGATTATTCTAAAAATATTATAATACAGTAGTATCAAAACCACAAAAATGGCTCAATAAAATTTCTAATCGATTTGGACTATATATATCCTAATTTTCCAATGATTATCCGCAAATATGTTTGAGAAACATATTTTTAAAAAATAATAATAATAATCCGGTTTTTTTTCAGGAAATAATTATAAAAATGGATTAAATTGAATTTATATTTTAGGTTATTATATATAAAGTATAATTTTATTAGTCAATAAATTTTTATTTTAATTAAAAGAAAGCTCATCTTCAATCGGTTTGCGCATCACTATTAATTGTTTTTGCTAAATAATCTTCATATTTGCAAAATTTATTTAAAATTTAAAATCAAGATTTCAAACAAAAATTTTTATAAATTTTCTTTTGCAAATCCAGATAGTTTTACGTTACTTTAATAATTTTTAAATGAGTTTTACTTTCGTTTCTAACTCTTGATTTACAACATTAGTAACGTTTACTCGAGAAAATAAGCTATTTTTAAGAGAAGAGGAAATATATGAAAAGCAGGAACAAAATCGGAAATGTATATCTCCTGTTAATTTTAATTTTGAAAATTCAAAATTGTAAATGTGAATGAAAATTATGGGTTCACTAAGGCTGACAGTATAATAAAGCTAATTTTAAGTTTATTATTCATGACGTAACTTATCGTAATAAAGTATGAATAATATTAATTTTAAACATTTATCAGTACTTTTTATATTGTAAATTATGACTCTTTGTTACAAAAATATACATTCAAAGACACCATTAGTTAATTTTGATATATTTAACGACTGCATAAAAATTTTGTGTGATTAAAAGAATTGAAAAATTTATTTTATAGCAAAGTTATATTCGTCTTCTGATTAAAAGTAAGGTTATAAACATAATTGCACTATAAATTCAAAGCATTTATTTTAATACTTAAGAATTCAATTTTATAAAAATTATATTATAAATAAAATAAACATAAAAAAATATGAAATTAATAAAAGAATAAATGAAAATAAAGATATTAAAAAATATTTAATAAAATAGAGATTATTATAATTATATCTAAAGCAAGTAAATATCCTAATTTTTAACCTTCAATTTTTACTAACACAGCAGTAGTTTATTTAAACACTAACAGATTAGACAAACACTGACGTAGGATTGTCAGTGATTAACAGAATTAAAATTGCAATAAGTTATTATTCGTTTTGTTTATAAAAGATTAAATTAAGATTACGGACAGACATATGATATCAAGTTCATATGCTTGCTCTGTAAAAATTCAAATTAATAAAAACTAATTTTCTTCAATTCATTAGCATATCTATTAACTAAACTATTAGAAACAAATTTAAAAGACAATACCTTGAAGTCCGGGATACATGACATAATGACAGATCGCTCCGATAGCGCTGCAGACGACTCCCGCGTACGGATTGATCGGATAGAAGCCGAAGGCACTGATGTACGCCACGTGCGCCATACCGAACACCAGCATTCCCACCAGAAAGCCCGACGGCCACACCAGCAGCGCGTCGGCCACGCAGGACAGCGTCAGACCGACCAGAATGCGGCGCGAGTAGGCGTGCTTTTCGCCCAGACTTATGCCGTGAAGCACCACAAATATGCATAACCAGACAATCGGCAGGCATTTGAGTACGCATGTCAACCATAGCGAACTGTCCCGATCGGAGACCAGTACCAGATAGATGGCCACTGTCTTGAAGAATGGCACCAGTTTTGGACCAACCGTTTTGATCTGTCGAGTAATTTTGTTAAGGCTTTTCCATATTAAAAGTTTTGCTTATTTTGAGTTCTGGCGTTCATTACAGTAGCGATAATTCGCGATAAAAAATTAGTTTGAATTGTTAGCGCACCACAAACTCACCACAACTTTAGGACTCGTCCAGTAGTCGTTCAGGTCTTTGTCGTCTTCCGGTTCGCGCTCGTCGTCCACATCCATATCACACGACTTTTTCATTTGTATTTCTTGGAAACGCTTAAGTATTTGACTCTATTGCACACCAGAAGAGATTCACTGTTGATGTTTGTCGCGACTGTCAATACATTTGAGTGTGTTTATCACTGATTGTCGCACACAAATGCTAACACATCTAAATAGCCATCAAAACTAAATGCTTCACTAAAAAACATACAATTGTTAATACGCTTATGAGACGTCTAAATAGCCTTTAATATTGGTTTGTATTTAAAATGCAATAACAATAATCAAATTACCGATTGTTTTGCAGACATGAAGCAAACGCTTCGCTCACATAAACCATTCATTTGTGGCGACAAATATCTGTCGAATGATTAAAATTAAAGTACAAAATTGAAAGCGAAATAAATTTTCCAAAATGTTATTTGCGTGAAGATTAAGTTACTCTTTGTTTGATAAAACAACAATAAAAAGTGTGTGATATCTGTCAGATATAACATTTGACGCAAATATAGCGACGCATCTGTTTTTGTTGTAAACGGGATTTTTTTCAAGCAATAATCAGCTGCACGTCAGCTGAAGTGGGCTCGAGTGGGAAATAGTAGCTGTTATTATATTGCCTTTTAATAATCAATATTGAGAGCGAGATTAAATTATTTTTTGATTATTTTAATTTTAAGATTTACATAAAATTTTTACTTAAATATATTACAAAATAGTAGTTTAAACACCGTATAATAAATAATTCTTTGCTAAAAAATAAAATAAAATTGAAATTGTATGAAATAATTGAAATATTTTAAAATTAATAATCAATTATAATTGTCATAAAATATATAAAAATTTATATGAATTGTATAATTATTTATAACAATATATATACAAATATGTATATAAAATACTCGTTTGAAAATATGGTCTCATTATTATAGTCATAATTAATTTATGTAAAACCTTTTGCAGATATAATTTTACGAAATGAGGATACGTATGAATATTTAATTAACAGATAATTAGTGCGCTTCAATAAATTTCTATCTAATAAAAAAAACACATACATTATAGCGTTGCCAAGTGGTCAACCTTTTTGGACCTTTGTTTTTAACATTTGTCAGCATTTATATTATGAAATACATATAAATGTCATCTATTTGTAAACAAAGTAATTAATAAAATTTTTTATTAAAGTAATGCAATGCAAAGTTTGTTAAATACAGGATATGATTCATTATATTCATGAAATTTATTTCTTTATAATGAAACTCTAGTTTTAGCCAGTTTTAACAAACGGACATTTCTCGATGCTTAAGTGCCGATAAATCTCGCACCCCATACACCAATGTTCCTTTGACCCCATTTCTCTTTATCCACTTTTCCCTTAACCCCCTATACTTTGATCCCCTATTCGTTTGACCCCTCATATACCCTATCAACTCATAGCCTTCTCTTCCATTGATTGGGTAAAACCTTTTTACCTATAAATGTTCACCTCCTTAAACCTTCACCATTTTCAACCCGAGACCCCCTCACTCGACATAGTAAGTTGAACTGAATTCAACGATATATCACATTACAGCTTCTGACCATTTTTCGGGACATACCGAAATGGCCACTCCGGCGGCCACGAGACGCCCCTATGGCGCTCTTCAGACCGTGATGCTCACAAATATATATGCCATATGGGGGTACGTCTGGCCAGTTCCGAGTCTATAGCCGGACAGACAGAACATTTGAATATTATATATATAGATAATTATTAGTACAAACATTTTATGAAAATCTTTCAATTCAATCGAAACGATAGAAAGTTCAAACAAAGCATTATTGGCTGCTTTTTTTTTAATTTTGTGCAATTCATATGCAATTTACGTAAAACTATTTTTTAAAAGATAATTATATTTTTTTAAGAAATGTTTGTTTTATTTTGTATTTGTTTTGTATTTATAATTATAAATTTAAGAATGTCTGATAATGAAGATTATAAACAGATAATCACCAAAAAAACATCCAAAAGAATGAACAAATTCAATAATAAATAGTCAAAACGAGTCTATTATAACAATTATCACCCTTTTTGTAAAATATTTTGTTTTGATTTTACTATTGAGCACATTCAGTAAAAAGCATTTTAGTGCTCATATCCAATATTAATTAAACTGATTCTAAATGTAATAAAAATTACGCGAAAGAAAATGAAATTATTGTCGCAGAAATGTTTTGCTTATCATTCAATGCGACATGATTTCAGTTTTTAACGAATCATATTAAAGCTTTAAAATCCTTTTTTAGTAGGGGTTGAATGAGATTACATTATAATTATGTAAGGGTTTAGAAACGAGTAAAAATATTAGTGTCAGCTAATGTCAGCTTTTTTTTATAAATGTCAACTAAAATTTTAAGTAACACCTGGCAATGCTATGCATATAATGCCAAAATAGCACATGCTTTTAGCTAAATAGATAAATAAATTTTTAATGATTGGCATTTTTTGCATTTATTATTTTGTTTTAAAAAATACGCATAGACTGAATCAGCAATGATTAGAAAAAACTTTTCTCAATGTCAACCTTTTCGAAAATAGTGGAAAACAAATACGAATCAAAAAACAAATTCAACGGTAAAATAATAATAACTGATTAAATTTCAATAGTGGCTAAAAAAATCAAATCAATATCAATTAAATAGGCGTTATGTAAACTTTGGTTTAATTTAATTCAATAACAAAAACGCCCAACTTTTTGAAATTATCAGATATCAGACTACAGTGGGTTATACAGTATAGTTAATGAACAATAGATTTAAATGTTAAGCAACGGTAGAGATTACTATTGACATCACTGCCAACTGCAGAATCTTTCATTAATATCTTATGCATAGAATAGTCTAAAACAACTTTATTGAATGAGGAAACACTAATCCAAGCATTTGGTTGAGAAATTAATTGGCAAATCATATATGATATGAGATTTCGGTTAGTGAACCAATTTGAACGACCATAAGATTGGAGAAGCAATTAAATTAATTTGGCCAAAAAAATTGTATGTCTACTTTTTTTTATATTTTTCTTTATATAAAAATAGTTTGAAACAATTTTAAAATTATTGGATTATTTTACTGTTTAACCAAAAATATAATTGATTTATTATTAGTTATTTTTAATAACATTATAATTTTATTTTGTTTACAAAATCTATTGTAATTAATTATTAGATTGAATTACATTTGATTAAATATTAAATCCGAACGCTTTCTTAAAATTAATGAATAAAAAAATTTAATTTAATTTAAACATTGAAAAAATAAAATAAATCTGTTTAGACATTAATTTTTTAAAACAAAAAATAATTATAAATATAAATCTGATAATATCGAACTATCATAATTAGAAATGTATACAATTTATTATTTTGGTTTATTTATGTGTTTTTAAAACAAAATTAAAGCACATAATTGTGTGCACCACTTGACCGAAAACGTGAATGACTAGCATTACATAAAGCAACCCATACTGTGTGCACACACAGCACTGCACTGCTATTCTCTCCTTTACATCACTCGCTCTACTCTTCAATTGTATTTACTTTTACTTTTCATTTTCAACACCTCTTCGACCCTCTCTTTCCACCGAATTTCTCTTATTCTCGTAAGTATTAATCTATTCTCACATTCATACCATAGCAACAAATATTTCCCCAAATTGTGTGGAAATAAAAAAATGTCGAATGAAAGCGAAACGAATCGCTTGAACAGCGACTGTCAGTAGTGGTGCGGCGATGTGTTGACCTTGAAATCGCGTCCTACAAGTGGGTCAAAGTCGTCGCACAACACTTCTCCCGCTTAACCGCTCCATCGGTGCCGACATTAACGCGTGTGTTTTTGTCCCCAAACAGGTCTGTCGTCGACAACAATGCCGATCACGAAGATCTTCGCCCGTCAGATATTCGACAGTCGCGGTAATCCGACCGTTGAGGTGGACGTGACCACCGAATTGGGTATGAAATAGATTTTATTGCCGTTTGAATTGAAATAACGCTCGTAATGCCTGTCAGGCCTGTTTCGCGCCGCTGTGCCGTCGGGCGCGTCGACCGGCATCTATGAGGCGCTCGAACTGCGAGACAACGACAAAACCCAATATCACGGCAAAGCGGTCACCAAAGCGGTCAACAATGTCAACAAAGAAATCGCGCCCAAACTGCTGAGTCAGTCGTTTGAGGTCACACAGCAGACCGAAATCGACGAGTTTATGCTTGCGTTGGACGGCACCGAAAACAAGAACAAGTTGGGCGCCAACGCCATACTCGGCGTCTCGCTGGCCGTCTGTAAGGCCGGCGCCGCCAAGAAGGGAGTGCCGCTCTATCAGCACATCGCAGATCTGGCCGGCAATAAGAACATAATACTGCCGACGCCGGCGTTCAACGTGATCAACGGCGGCAGTCATGCCGGCAATAAGCTGGCGATGCAGGAGTTCATGATTCTGCCGACCGGCGCGACTTCGTTCACCGAATCGATGCGTATGGGGACAGAAGTGTACCATCACTTGAAGAACGTGATTAAGAAACAGTACGGTTTGGACGCGACGTGCGTCGGCGACGAGGGAGGCTTTGCGCCCAACATTTTGGAGAACAAGGAGGGCCTCGATTTGATTCGAAAGGCCATCGAGTTGGCCGGCTATACCGGTCGGGTCGAGATCGGTATGGATGTGGCGGCGTCTGAGTTCTTCAAGGAGGGCAAGTATGATCTCGATTTCAAGAATCCCAAATCGAATTCTGCCGATTGGATCAGTTCGGGCCAGTTGGCCGACTTGTATCGGGAGTTTGTTCGCGACTTTCCGATCGTGTCGATCGAGGATCCCTTCGATCAGGACGACTGGGACGCGTGGACGCAACTCACTTCGAGCGTTCAAATTCAAATTGTCGGGTAATTCGATAGCAATTGCTAGAAGTTGTTATGAATTTATTGTTTTACTTAAATACTTATGTTTTTTATTAGTGATGATCTCACAGTTACTAATCCGAAGAGAATTCAAACGGCGGTCGAGAAGAAAGCTTGTAATTGTTTGCTGCTTAAAGTCAATCAAATTGGAAGCGTCACAGAATCGATCAGAGCGTAAGCCATTGTTTTTCTCTTTCTTTAAGTTAAAAGGATTAGCAAAATATGATGACATGTATGCGTTTGATTGCATGATAGTCACAACTTGGCCAAAGCCAACGGATGGGGAACTATGGTATCGCATCGAAGCGGCGAAACTGAGGACACTTTTATCGCCGATTTAGTGGTGGGACTGTCCACTGGTCAGATCAAAACTGGCGCTCCGTGTCGTTCCGAAAGACTAGCGAAATACAATCAAATTCTTCGAATCGAGGAAGAGTTGGGCGCGAACGCCAAATACGCGGGCAAAAATTTTCGCCGTCCCGTCTAAATATAGTTAACTAATTAGCTTTTATCTTAATTTCTTTTCTTCTTAACTACTTCTATAAATAGATAAATCTCTTCTCTCTTTCTCTGTAGATAAATATCTAATTTCTCTTAGACATCATGCGAAACATAACCCGGTTTTAACACAAAAATTAAGTCAGAATAATATGTTGAGTTTTTTTTTATTAGATTGAGATTATTTGAGACAAAAAAAAGTAAAGCAAGTTTAAAATTGATGTTTATATTATACCGGTTTTTGTTAAGGAAACAAAAGATAGTTTATTAGACATTGTTTTGCTTGTATTAAAAGAAATAAGCAAATAGTTAAGACAACAAAGAAAACGCTTTAGTTTACATGATGCGCTCCGATTTGATTTTCAATCTTAACCATCAGTCAAGCATAATAACTAAAATACAATTATATAAATTTTAACGTCACTCTCATTAAGTAGAGTCACTCGCCAATCGTTTTTTGGATGAATGACCTCCCGGTGATAATGATTATTGAGCTGACAATTCAATTAGATGTATACCCGAAACCGAATGTCAAACCAAACCATTTCCTAAATAGCTCTCTCTCGCGGTAGCCGTAGAATTGTGTGCGTGTTTCGACATTGTTCGTACTTGTGATTAGTTTAGTTGCTTAACCTTTTTTTTGTTTATATCAATTCTTTCGCTTGTCTATCAAATCCAGATTCCAATGACAGCGTATTTGGTTTCTAAAACCAAATCCAATTTTGAGGGTAAAGTTAAAAACGAAAAAAATAAAGAAAAACAGTAGCAGAATGGGTAACATTGAAAAATAAAAAGACAATACGGTTTTGAGTGACTGATGGTTTTTAATAATTCTTTATTATTAAAAATACTGTAAGAGTTAAAATAGAGTTTGTTAGTACAGTATTCACAAAATGA
>JAQIYA010000100.1:0-30613 GCA_034699355.1 Microtritia minima | reverse complement strand
AAAATAGTTTACTTAATAATTAAAGAGAGATACAATAAGTAATGCCCGTAATTATTAACTAATAATGAATGCATTAAATTTGATTTCATATTAATTATATCACGACTGAATAAACCATTTGCTAACGTAACGAACACGCAGTGTCAAGCAATTCGCGTAAATTCAATATATTGTGCGTATATTCGTATTACAATCCAATATATCCAAACCATACCCGAACCATACCATCCCATTCGGATTGTGTTGCATGACTTAACTCTCAAAGTTGTATATTTATCACATACACATTGAATTGTTATTCTTATGATGTTATTAACATTTTTTCTAATTACCACTAATTGCGAAACAGAAACCAGACTTATTCGTGAAACCACTGCAAGACCAACACGTGAAAGAAGGCAAAGACCAAAAGGCGAAATTCGAGTGTGTTTTCTCCAAATCGGGAATCAAAGCGAAATGGTTTCGCGGCCGACAGGAGATATTTATGGGGAAAAAGTATCATATGGTCAGTCAGGGCGACACTCATGTGCTCGAAATAGACAATCCGCGCGTCGAAGACGGCGGACAATACAAGTGCCAGTGTTTGGACACGTCGTGTTCGGCGATGCTCGAAGTGGACAATCCGGACCCGGTCTACAAGTTTATGCGACCACTCCAGAAACGGTACGAGCAGTACACGGGTCGGGAGGCGGTGCTCGAGTGCACTGTCAACCTCTATAAGGCGCCGGTGAAGTGGTTCAAAGGTGAACAGGCCATCGAAGCCAGCGATAAGTACTCCGTAGAACAGGACACGTTCGGCAAGAAAATTCTTCGCATCGCTCACTGCAAGATCGAGGACACCGACGAGTATACCTGTCGTATAGTGAACACCGATGAGGTCACCAAAACGAAGCTGACCTGCACTGAGAAGAAGTTCGAGTTTATGAAACCGCTTAAAAGCATTAAGACTACCGAAAACGAGACCATCACTCTTGAGTGCGAGGTCGACGACTGGGAGGCGAACGTCCAGTGGTTTAAGGATGGAAAGGAAATCACACCCATTCCGAAAAAGATTGACATCATTGCTGACGGAAAGAAGAGAAAACTGGTCATCAAAAAGGCTAAAGTGACCGATGAGGGCGAGTACACGTGCACTACCAATGCCGACAAGACTTCCTGCGAAGTACTTGTTGAACGTGAGTATTACTTCATTGTTTGCATGCTTTCATTATGTTCAGTGTGTGACCAATTCGTTGATAGCTTCGAACAAATGGAGAAAGAAATTATCGGATAAAACGGTATTAGAAAGAGAGGAAGTGGTGCTCGACGTCGAGATGCTCGAGAAGAAGGCGCGACTCACGTGGTATAAGAATGGCGAAGAGATTAAGCCCAGCGATAGGTATGGTTATGAGTGATTAGATTTAATGATGCATTATTGATGAGACGTGAATGGTTTGTTTGGGCAGAATAACGATAAAGTACAACGAAGACGGTCGCCAACAGCTGACCATTCATAGCGCACAACTGGACGATATGGGCGAATATACGTGTTCGACCAAAGACATCAAATCCAGTTGTCGTCTCACCGTTAAAGAGGCCGAAAAGAAACCCGTCTTTCATTTGGACAGAACTGACTTCCAGGGAGACGCAGGAAAACCACTTACCATTGAAATCCCATATAAAAGTAAGCGTCGATTTGATTATTGAAACTTAAATGATTTAAAAAAGTATTCATTAATTTAAAGATTTAGACACTGAATGTAATCTCGAATATAATTACGATCTATTCATAACAAAAGTGACTGACATTACACTCACAGTCATATCAATTAACTTAAGAGTTAAATTTTTTATTCGCTTATCAGTTATGAGTTTTATTTTGTAAAACTGTAAACTAATATTAAAAATATTTTATACAAACAGTAAGCAAAAGCATAACTGTTGTCACGTGATGTGATATTAATACTAATGAAAGCACAGTATGAAAAGCACGTGACCTGCCTTTTCATTGTTTAACATATCATTCAAGTGTTGATTAACACCTTTTAATGCTATCATGTTATCATCTATTTTGTCCATCAGTTGCGGGAACCAAGACATCAGACGCTGTGCCGAAATTAACCCGAAATGGTATACCAGTTCCGGCCAGAGATGTGGAGATCGCGGTCAAAGAGGACAAAATCGTGATTATATTCAAAAAGCCTCAGAGAGACACGTCCGGCGACTACGACTTCAGCCTCGAGAACAGTCAGGGAGCGGCCAAAACACCGCTGAAAGTGACCATCGTTGACGTACCGCAACCACCGGAGGGACCGCTCGAGGTGTTCGACGTGTTCAAAGACAGGTGCAAACTGTCGTGGAAGCCGACCAAAGACACGGGCGGTCTTCCGCTCTTGCATTACGTGGTCGAGCGCCAGGACTTGGCGGTGCGCGGCGGCTGGACAGAGGTGGGCACTACCGAGCAGTGCAAGATTGACGTCACCGACTTAGTGCACAAGAAGGAGTACAAGTTTCGGGTGCGAGCGGTCAACAAAAAGGGCGCTTCCGAGCCATTGGTGGCGCCGAAGACGACGCTCGCTAAGGATCCGTACGACGAGCCATCGAAACCGACGAACGTCGAGGTCACTGATTGGGATAAGGATCACGTGGACCTCAAATGGAAAGCACCCGAAAAAGACGGCGGATCTCCGATCGAGAAGTATATCGTCGAGTCTAAGGATAAATTCTCGAGCGATTGGGTGCCCGTCTTGGAAGTGGGCGGCGATCAGCTCAAGGGTAAGGTCACCGAAGTGAAGGAGAACATGCAGTACCAGTTCAGGGTTCGGGCCGTCAACAAAGCGGGTCCCGGAGAGCCGAGCGATCCCACGAAGAACATCATCGTTAAGGCCAGGTTTGTGAAGCCGTTCATCATTGGCGACGATCTCAAGAACATTATCGTGAAAAAGGGACAAATAATTAAATACGACATTCAATTCGGTGGCGAACCGCCACCCGATGTCAAGTGGGACATCAACGGCCACGAAATCAAGCCGTCGAGTAGGATCAGCATTGAAAACACTCCCAAGAATACGCTGCTTGTCATCAAACAGTCCGTGAGAGGAGATTCCGGTAAATTCAGACTCACGCTCACCAACACCTCGGGTTCGGTGAGCGCTGAGGCCGATGTGGTCGTACTCGATAAGCCGACTCCACCGCGCGGTCCTCTGGTCGTGGAAGAGGTTCGCGCCGAATCGATTAAAGTGAAATGGAGGAAACCGGAAGACTTGGGCGGATCCGAGTTGAAGGGCTATCTCATCGAGAAGATGGACGTCGACAAAGGAATTTGGGTGCCGGCGGGTGAGGTCGGACCCAATCTGGAGAGCTTCAAATGCGAGGGCCTCACCAAAGGCAAGAAATACAAGTTCCGCGTCAAAGCCATCAACAAAGAGGGCGAATCGGATCCGTTAGAACTCGATCAGGCCGTGGTCGCGAAGAATCCGTACGACGAGCCGAGCAGACCGGGAAAACCGGAAATTGTCGACTACGACAACACGAGAGTCGATCTCGTGTGGAAACCGCCCGAAAAGGACGGCGGAAAACCAATCGAGAGGTATATCGTAGAAATGAAAGACAAATTCAGCAGCGAATGGAAAGAAGTGGTCCGAACGGAGGACACGAACTGCGCGGCGACTGTTCCTAATCTGAAAGAGAACACTTCGGTTCAGTTCCGCGTGAGAGCGGTAAACCTCGCGGGAGCGGGAGAGCCAAGTGATGCCACTGACCCGCACGTCGTTCGACACCGAAATCTGAAACCATATATTGACAGAACTAATCTCAAGAATATCATCATCAAAGCCGGTCGTTCTCACAAATACGAAGTGGACGTTCGCGGTGAGCCTCCGCCGACCATCACCTGGACGTTCGGCGAGGACGGCGTGAAACTAGCCGACGACGACCACATCAAGATTGAGAACCGAGACTATCACACCGACATAACCATAAGCAAAGCCACGCGAAAACAGTCGGGAAAATACAAGATCACCGCCACAAACAAGTCCGGATCGGACTCAGTCATCGTCGACCTCACAGTCCTGGCGAAGCCCTCTCGACCGGAAGGCCCGCTCGAAGTGACCGAAGTGCACAAAGAGGGCTGCAAACTGACGTGGAAGAAGCCGAAGGACGACGGCGGCACTCCTGTGAAGCAGTACGAGATCGAGAAGTTCGATAAGGAGTCGGGCCGATGGACGCGATGCGGCAAAAGCGAGAAACCGGAGTTCGACGTGACCGGTCTCACGCCCGGCAAGGAGTACCTGTTCCGCGTGACCGCCATCAACGACGAGGGCGACTCCGAACCGTTGGAGACATTGCAGCCCATAATCGCCAAAAATCCATACGACGAGCCATCAAAGCCCGGAACGCCAGAGATTGTCGACTACGACAACACGAGCGTCGATCTCAAATGGGAAAAACCGAAGAGCGATGGCGGCGCTCCTATTGAGAAGTATATCATCGAAAAGAAGGCCAAATCTCAGCTCAATTGGGAAAAGGCTACCGAAGTTCCCGGCGCTCAGACTCAGGGAAAAGTCGCCGATTTGATAGAACGGCAAGAGATGCAGTTCCGCGTGATCGCCGTCAACAAAGCTGGTCCGAGCGAGCCGAGCGACGCCACCAAAATGCATGTCGTCAAACATCGACGTCTCAAGCCGTACATCGATCGCACCAATTTGGATATGCAGACCATAAAGCGCGGCAAACAGCTCAAGCTTGACGTCAACATTCGCGGTGAACCGCCGCCGACCGTCACGTGGAAACTAATCGAGAGTACACTCATTAATGACAATCACTACGAAATAGTGAACGTCGACTATAACACGAAGTTCACGATCAACGACGCGCAGCGCAAACATACGGGCAAATACAAGATTATAGCCCAGAATGAAGTGGGAAAAGACGAGGCAGAGATCGAGATCTGCGTTCTCGCCGCGCCCTCCAGACCTAAAGGGCCGCTCAAAGTGGACGAAGTTCACGCCAAGGGATGCAACCTTTCGTGGCAGAAACCCGAAGACGACGGCGGCAAACCTATTACTGGTTATTCGGTGGAAAAGTTGGACCCATTGACTGGTAATTGGGTTCCGTGCGGTAAGACTGACGCCAACGCCACCAGTTTTGAGGTGACCGGTCTTCAACCCGGAAAGATATACCAGTTTAGAGTTAAGGCGATTAACTCGGAGGGAGAATCAGAGCCGTTGACTACCACTGAGCCAGTGTTAGCTAAGAATCCATACGAGGCCGCCGGACCGCCAGGCGTTCCCGATATTGTGGACTGGGACGAGAAACATGTCGATCTCAAGTGGACGCAACCGAAGAAAGACGGCGGCGCTCCTATTACTGGCTATATTGTTGAGATGAAGGATAAGTCTACCAATAATTGGGAACCAGTTTTGGAGACCAACTCATCCAAACCCGAGGCAACGGTCGAGGGTTTGACGAAAGGAAAGCAATACCAGTTTCGGGTTAAGGCCGTCAATAAGGCCGGACCGGGAGAGGCGAGCGAACCAACAAAGGTTCACACCTGCAAAGAGAGACATTTGGCGCCCAAAATCAATCGCGAAACTCTTCATCCAATTACGATCAGAGCTGGAGGTACGGCTAAATTGGACGTTGAAGTGAGTGGCGAACCGCCGCCAACCATATCGTGGTCTTTCGCGGGCAAACCCGTCGAAAGCGATGCGAACACGAAAATAGAGAATCCCGACTACGAATCGCACGTTCAGATGCGAAATATGACACGCGCTCAGAGCGGCAAATATAAGATATCGGCGCAAAACGAGTCCGGAAAGGACGAGGCAGAGGTCGAAGTCAACGTTCTCGACAGACCGGGCAAACCCGAGGGTCCGCTCGACGTGAACAACGTTCACGCCAGCGGTTGCACTCTTGACTGGAGACCACCCAAAGACGACGGAGGAGTTCCCATTCAGAGTTACGTCGTCGAGAAGAAGGACACGGCCAGCGGTCGATGGGTTCCGGTGGCCAAAGTGGCCGGAGATAAGACCACTGCCGATGTGGAGGGTCTCGAACCGGGAAAGAGATTCGACTTTAGAGTGAAGGCAGTCAACGATGAGGGAGAGTCCGAACCCCTCGAGACTGATCGCACAGTGCTGGCCAAGAACCCGTTCGACGAACCCGGACCGCCGGGAATGCCGGTCATACAGAACTACGACAAAGACTTTGTTGACCTCAAATGGGAGCCACCGGTCAGAGACGGCGGCGCACCCATTACTGGCTATATTATTGAGAAGAAAGACAAATACAGCAGTGATTTCGTTCCGTGTGCTGAAATACACGGACCTCAGTGTCAGGGAAAAGTGACGGGTCTTAACGAGGGCGACAAATACGAGTTCCGAGTGAAGGCCGTCAATAAGGCCGGTCCGGGCTTGCCGTCCGAGGCCACGGCTCCCCATTTGGCTAAACCGAAATTTTTGAAGCCGAAAATCGACAGAACCAACTTGAAGTCAATCACCGTCAAAGTGGGCCAAATGGTCGACTTCGACGTCAATGTGATCGGTGAGCCGCCGCCCAAAACGGTTTGGAAGTTCAACGGACAGGAACTCACGTCTGGCGACACCTATTCGATTGATAACGTCGACTATAACACCAAATTTAATTTATTGAGAGCCACCCGAAAGGAATCGGGAATTTACACCATTACGGCCAGCAATAGTGTGGGCAGTGATGAGGAGACGGTCGAAATCAAAGTACTTGGAAAGCCGTCCAAACCGAAAGGTCCGCTCGAAGTGAGTGACGTGCATAAGGAGGGCTGTAAACTGAATTGGAAGCCACCCGAAGATGACGGCGGAACGCCCATCGAGTGCTACGAAGTGGACAAAATGGATGAAGACACTGGTCGGTGGGTTCCGTGCGGCAAATCAGTTGAGCCCAACATTCAGGTCTCGAATCTAATTCCCGGCAAAAAGTATAAATTCCGAGTCCGAGCGGTCAACAAAGAGGGCGATTCGGACGAACTCGAGACCGATCACAGCACTGTCGCGAAGAACCCGTTCGACGAGCCCGACAAACCCGGTCGACCCGAGCCGACCGACTGGGATAAAGATCACGTGGACCTGAAATGGGCGCCTCCCGAGTCGGACGGCGGAGCGCCGATCACTAGCTATATAGTGGAGAAGCGCAAGAAAGGCACTCATAAGTGGCAAAAAGCCAAAACAGTGTCCACGCCGGACACTCAGGCCACTGTTCCCGATCTGGAAGAGGGAGCGGAGTACGAGTTCCGAGTGATTGCCGTGAATAAGGCGGGCCCGAGCGAGCCGAGCGACGCCTCACGATCTGTCATCGCTAAACCTCGTCGATTAGCACCAGTTATTGACAGAACTAACCTGAAAAACGTAACGATACGCAGCGGTCAACCCGTCAAATTCGACGTTGACGTTCGGGGCGAACCGCCGCCGACCATCGAGTGGAGCTTTAAGGACGCGAAGCTCAACGACGACGAAAATCATAAGATAACGATAGAACCGTATCACACACTATTTATTTTATCGCAGTCAAAGCGAAAAGACACCGGAAGTTACCGTATATTCGCGCGTAACGAACACGGAACAGATGAGGTGACCGTCGAGATCAAAGTCACCGCTAAGCCGAGCAAACCTATGGGACCGCTCAAAGTGAGTGACGTTCACGCCGAGGGCTGTAAACTGAAATGGGATAAACCCGAAGACGACGGCGGAGAACCGATCTTGAATTACATAATCGAGAAAATGGATACCGACACCGGTCGCTGGGTTCCCGTCACCACTTCCCGCGAACCGGAGACCGACATCTCCGGACTCATTCCCGGCAAGGAATATAAATTCCGAGTGAAAGCTGTGAACGTTGAGGGCGAGTCGGAGCCGCTCGAAACTGATTTGCCGACTGTGGCCAAGAATCCGTTCGAAGAGCCCGGTAAGCCCGGCAAACCCACTGTTCGGGATTGGGACAAAAATCACGTCGACCTCGCGTGGAAACCGCCGGCGAGTGACGGCGGGGCACCGATCACGTGCTATATTGTCGAGAAGAAAGACAAGTACAGCACTAAATGGCAAAAAGCGGCTGAATTTATTGGCGACAAGTGTGAGGCACAGGTGCCCGATCTCATCGAAGGCATGGAATACCAATTTCGGGTGAGAGCCGTCAACAAAGCCGGCCCTGGAGTTCCGAGCGATGCCAGCGATTCGGTGACAGCTAAGCCCAGAAATTTGGCGCCAAAGATTGACAGATCGACTCTCAAAGATATTGTCATACATGTGAGTGAAATGACATCACTTTTTAAACATATGTATTTAAATCATTTAATATTTAAAAAACTTTCATTTGAAAGGCTGGACAATCTTTGAAATACGACGTTAAAGTAAGCGGAGAACCGCCACCAAAAACAATATGGTATGCAAATGGCACTCAACTCAAGAACGGAGCGCACCATACCATAGATAACGAACCGTATAAAACTAAATTGATTATCAATAACGCCGAACGAAAAGATACCGGTGTTTATAAGCTAACGGCGGAAAACCCGTCGGGATCTGACGAGGAAGAAGTGAAAGTGACAGTACTCGACAAGCCTTCGGCACCCATAGGACCGCTCGACGTGACCGACGTTACGGCTGAGGGCTGTAAACTGAAATGGAAGGAACCAACAGATGACGGAGGAGTGCCTGTCGATCATTACGTGGTCGAAAAACAAGACACCGCTACGGGAAGGTAAGAACAGCGTTAAGGATTTTGTTTTGGATTAAATATTAATATATAACACTTGAACACCTCTTTAAAGATGGGTTCCGGTCGGACACAGTCTGAAGCCCGAGATGGCCGTCACTAACTTAGAGCCCGGAAAGGAATATAAATTCCGAGTGAAAGCGGTTAACGCTGAGGGAGAGTCGGAGCCATTGGAAGCTGAAAAGCCTATATTAGCGAAGAACCCATACGACCCGCCGAGCGCTCCCGGAGTTCCAGAGGTCAAGGATTACGACAAGGATCACGTGGACCTCAAATGGGAGAAACCGTTCAAAGACGGCGGCGCACCGATCACGGCGTACATCATCGAGAAAAAGGAGAAGGACAGCAACCGATGGATGAAAGCTGCGACCGTTGACGGCGACGTCTGTGAGGCCAGAGTTCCCGATCTGGAAAACGGCGAAACTTATCAGTTCCGCGTGAAGGCGGTGAACGCCGCCGGACCGGGAGAGGCGAGCGACGCCTCCAAACCAGTTCTCGTTAAGCCAAGAAAATTGCCGCCAAAGATCGACAAACGAAATCTCAATCCAATCACTATCAAAGCCGGACAAGTGTTCTCGTTCGACGTGAACGTTAAGGGCGAACCGCCGCCGGACGTGGTCTGGAAAATCAAGGACAAGCCGGTCAGCGAGAGACCAACTCTTCACATCGAAAACAAACCATACAATACTAAATTGATTTGTGACAAAGCGGAGAGAAAAGATGCGGCCATTTATCACATAATTGCCACCAATCAGTGGGGTCAAGACGAGGCTGAGGTCGAGGTTAAGGTATTATCGAAGCCGAGCAAACCCGAGGGACCGCTCGACGTGAGCGATGTGAGTAAGAATGGCTGTAAACTCAAATGGAATAAACCGAAAGACGACGGCGGCGAGCCTTTGGACGGATATGTGGTCGAGAAGCTCGACCCCGACACCGGAATTTGGGTGCCGATCGCCAAAACACATACACCGGAGGCCGACGTAACCGGACTAATGCCAGGAAAGTCGTACTCATTCAGAGTGAAAGCGGTCAATAAAGAAGGCGAATCAGAACCGCTCGAAACTCTGTTGCCAATTGTGGCCAAAGACCCGTTTGACACTCCCGGACAGCCGGGAAGACCGGAGGCCACCGATTGGAATCGCGATCACGTCGATCTCAAGTGGTCGCCGCCGGACAGCGATGGCGGCGCACCGATCAGTGCCTATATTATCGAAAAGAAAGAAAAAGGATCACCAAAATGGGAAAAAGCGGCGGAAGTGCCCGGAAGTCAGACTAAGGGTACCGCTCCTCATCTCGAAGAGGGAAAAGAATACGAGTTCCGCGTGACTGCAGTCAACAAAGCCGGACCCGGAGAGCCGAGCGATGCGAGCAAATCGATTGTAGCGAAGCCTCGCTTCTGTGAGTTATTGAATTTGATTTGCTTTAAAGTCTATATTTTTTGATTACTTTGCTTTTTTTGCTAATAATACAAAAATAATATACAGTATAACATCCGAATAGTGAACAGCCAAATGCATAAGAAAAGTCTTTTTTTTAACATTATATGTATAGGAAAACTGCCAAAAAATTATTTTGTGTACACTATATGGAAGTTCACTATTCAGAGGTTATATTGTAAAACCAATTCTCATTAATTGAAAATAACTTTTTCATTAGTGGCGCCAAACATCGACCGAAAGAATCTAAAAGACATCACTCTAAGAGTGGGCCAAATGATCAAATTCGATGTTGACGTGAGCGGTGAACCGCCGCCAACTGTTATTTGGCAACAAAACGATGCCGTCTTGAAAGGCGACGATCACATCAAAATTGACAACGAAGACTATAACACCAAACTCGTGGCGAGAAATGCGAAACGAGGCGATTCTGGCCGATACACCATCATTGCGACCAACAATTCTGGCCGCGATCAGGCGACGGTCGAGGTGCTGGTCATCGACAAACCAGACAAACCCGAGGGACCGCTGGACGTGTCCGACGTTCACAAAGACGGCTGTAAACTGAAATGGAAGCGCCCGAAAGACGACGGCGGTCTGCCTCTGGAGGGCTATGTTGTGGAGAAGATGGAACCCGAATCAGGCATTTGGGTGCCCGTCGGCAAAACGAAAGAGCCGAACATCGAAGTGACAGGTCTTACTCCCGGAAAGGAATACAAATTTCGAGTGTCCGCCGTTAACAAAGAGGGAGAATCAGAACCACTGGAGACAACTCAACCAATTGTGGCTAAAAATCCATTCGGTATGCAATATAAACTAACTTTAGCTTATAGTGATATCACATAATAATAAAACTAATTGATTGGTATACAGACGAGCCCGGAAAACCTGGTACTCCAGAAGCGACTGATTGGGACAAAGATCACGTCGACCTGAAATGGACGCCACCCGAGAGTGACGGCGGCGCTCCCATTACTAGCTATATTGTCGAAAAGAAGGACCGATGGGGAGAGTGGGAGAAAGCGGCCGAAGTGCCCGCTGACAAGACCACCGCCACTGTGCCCAACCTTAACGAAGGCCAACCCTACGAATTCCGAGTGAAAGCGGTCAACAAAGCCGGTCCCGGAGAGCCGAGCGATGCGAGCAAAACAATTGTGGCCAAACCGAGAAAATTGGCGCCAAAGATCGATAGGAGTGCACTCGATAAGGTGCGCATCAAAGCCGGACAGGCGTTCAACTTCGACGTGAACGTGATCGGCGAACCGCCGCCCGAAATCACGTGGACATTGAAGGGCAACAAAGTGCGAGCCGGAGAGCGAATCAAGTTAGTGAACGAGCCGTACAACACCAAACTCAACGTCCGTCAGGCCACGCGTGGCGATAGTGGTGTCTACACCATCAGCGCCGTCAACGAGAACGGCAGCGATGAGGCTCAAGTCGAGGTCATCGTTCTCGACCGACCCTCACCGCCGGGCGGTCCGCTTAAGATAGAGGACGTTCACGCCGAGGGCGCCACACTTAAGTGGAAGCCGCCCGACGACGACGGAGGCGTTCCCGTTGACCATTACATCGTTGAAAAGCTCGACCCAATCACCGGTGTTTGGGTTCCGGCCGGCGATACGATCGGCGCCGAAACACAACTAAAGGTGAAGGGTTTACAGCCGGGAAAGAAATACAAGTTCAGAGTGAAAGCCGTGAACAGACAGGGAGAGTCGGATCCGTTAAACGCCGACAAAGACATAATAGCCAAAAATCCATTCGACGAACCGGGAAAGCCGGGCACACCCGAGATCGAGGACTACGACAAAGACTTTGTCAAACTGAAGTGGAAACCACCGGAAAGCGATGGCGGTTCGCCTATAACTGGTTATATAGTTGAGAAAAAAGATAAATATAATCCCGACTGGACTCCAGTCGTGGAAGTGGTCGGCAGTGAGCCGAAAGCCACTGTTCCCGATCTCGTAGAAGGCAATCAATACGAGTTTAGAGTAAAAGCCGTGAATAAAGGCGGCGAAGGAGTGCCGTCCGACTCGACGGGAACTTTTACGGCTAAACCGAAAAACGCTCCGCCGAAGATTGACCGCAATTACATGCGAGACATCAAAATCAAAGCCGGCCGTAATGTTGAACTCGAGGTTCCCGTTTCTGGCGAACCGCCGCCAACTAAGAAGTGGTCACTCGAGGGCCGACCAATGGATACCAGTCTTCGCTGGACCATCACTAACGAAGATTATAAAACTAAGATCAACGTGAAAAACGCCGAACGCGGCGATTCCGGTACTCTCGTGTTGACGGCCACTAATATCAACGGCACTGACAGCGCAAAGATTACGCTCACAGTACTGGATGTGCCGAAAGCTCCCGAGAACATGCGAATCACTGAGATCACCAAAGAAGGCGCTCTCGTCTCGTGGAGTCCGCCCAAAGACGACGGCGGCTCAGAGATATCGCACTATGTTGTCGAAAAGAAAGACGTCGAAACTGGTCGTTGGGTACCGGTCGGCGACACTGTTAATAATAAATTACGAGCCGATAAGCTCATCGATCATCACGAGTATCAGTTCCGAGTGAAAGCGGTCAACAGAGAGGGCGAGTCTCCGTGGCTGACCGGCAAAGACTCGATAGTCGCGAAAAATCCATTCGACACGCCCGACAAACCGGCGGCTCCCGATGTCAAGGACTGGGACAAAGATCATGTCGATCTCGAATGGAAACCGCCGCGAAAAGATGGCGGCGCACCCATTACTGGTTACATCATAGAGAAGAAGCCCAAACACAGCTCCATATGGGAGGAGGCGTTGAAAGTGAGCGGGGACGCCACCAAAGGAACGGTTCCCGACCTCAAAGAGGGCGAAGAGTACGAGTTCCGACTCGTGGCGGTCAACAAAGCGGGTCCGAGCGAACCGAGCGATGCCTCCGAAGCAGTGATTTGCAGGCCTCGAAAGCTGGCGCCCACTCTGGACACGACAGCCCTGCAAAACATTCGCATACGCGCGGGTCGACCCATCAATTTCACGGTTCCAATCAAAGGAGAACCTGCGCCGACGGCCAGCTGGACCATCAACGGCAAGCCGCCCACAGACAAGCGAATCGACGTGAGCGGCACTTCGGCGCAGGCCATACTCGACATCCCCTCGTCGGTCAGATCGGACTCCGGATCGTATACGTTAACGCTGGAGAATCCTTACGGCAAAGTGTCTGCTTCGGCAACGGTCACAGTCCTGGACCGGCCATCGCCTCCTGAAGGACCAATTAATGTCACAGACATAACGAAAGAGTCGTGTTTTCTCAGTTGGAAAGAGCCGAAAGACAACGGCGGAGCGCCCATCAAGAACTACATCATCGAGAAGATGGATGTGGCGCGCGGTTCGTGGGTTGAGTGCGGTCAGACTCCCTCCACGAACTTCAAAGTCACTAAATTAGCGCACAAGAAAGCCTATCAGTTCCGAATAATCGCGTCCAACGAAATCGGTGACTCCGATCCGCTCGAAAGGGAAGACTCTATAATAGCGAAGAATCCGTTCGATGTGGCCGAAGCTCCCGGAAGACCGAACGTTGTCGACTGGGATAAGGATCGCGTCGATCTCGAATGGACCGCACCTAAAGACGACGGCGGATCACCGATCACTGGCTATATCGTGCAGAAGAAAGAAAAAGGCTCTCCGGTCTGGTCGAAGGCCGTCACAGTGCCGTCGGGCACCACAAAGGCCAGCGTTCCTGACTTGAAAGAGGGCGGCGAATACGAATTCCGTGTCATCGCCACCAACAAAGCTGGTGAGAGCGAGCCCAGCGATGCCAGCGATTTCGTGACGTGCAGAGCACGCAATTTGGCGCCGAAAATACTGACACCGATGAAAGAGGTGAAAGTCAAAGTCGGCCAAAAGCTGAACGTCGACATCAACTTCATCGGCGCGCCCGCGCCTGAAGTGAATTGGACTCTAAATGACAAAGACTTGAAATCAGACAACAGACTCACAGTATCGAACTTCGATAACCACACCATCATTAACATAGTGGACGCCAAGCGAAGCGATTGCGGTTCGTATACGTTGAAACTGAATAACGTTAACGGAAGCGATAGCGGAACGATGACACTCGTCGTGCTCGACAAGCCGTCAGCACCGGAGGGACCGCTTTCGATCGACGAGGTCGACAGGGATCACGTGGACCTGTCGTGGAAGCCGCCCAAAGACGACGGCGGCAGCGAAATCGTTAACTATGTAATCGAGAAGCGCGACAAGACTGCCGCCGGTCAATGGGTGACCGCCGTGGCCAACGTTTCGCCGCGCAAAACGAGCGCAACTGTTCCCAAACTCATTGAGAATCACGAGTACGAGTTCCGAGTAATGGCAGAGAACGCTCAGGGAGTGTCCGAACCGCTTAAGACCGACAAAGCAGTGAAAGCTAAACCGCCGTACGGTGTGCCCGGACGTCCCGGACAGCCAGAGGCGGTCGACACTGATCGCGATTTTATCAAAATAAAATGGGCGCCACCGAGAAGTGACGGCGGATCGCCGATCACCGGTTACGACGTCGAGCGCAAAGATCTTCGCGGCAATCGATGGGTGAAAGTTAGTCGCGAGCCGGTCAGGGGTCTCGAGTTCAACGACGACACCGTCACTGACGGCCATCTGTACGAGTATCGAGTTGTGGCGCGCAATGCGGCCGGACTTAGCGAACCGAGTCCGCCGTCCAAAGCGATTGCGGCCAAACCGATGAAAGAGAAGCCGAAACTGCACTTAAATGGATTGTACGGCAAAGTGATTCGCGTGCGCGCCGGCGATCCGCTGGTGATCAACATTCCCCTAACGGGCGCACCACAGCCGGAGGTGTCGTGGACTGTCAACGACAAGGCTCTCGTGCCAACCAATCGCATCGAAACCGAAAACAAAGACGAAATGGTTTCGCTTCGAGTGCCCAAATCTCAAAGAGGAGACTCCGGTAAATATACCATTAAAGCGAAGAATCCGTTCGGAGAAGATTCGGCCGACATTCAAGTACTGGTATACAGTCCGCCATCGCCTCCGAGGGGTCCACTCGAGTATCTCGAAATTACCAACGCTTCGGTTACGCTTAAGTGGAATAAACCCGAAGACGACGGCGGGGCAGACATATTGGGTTATTCTCTCGAGAAATGTATGGTCGGTACCGATAAATGGCTGCCCGCCGGCTATACAACCGGTTTGAGTCATGCAGTAAAAAATCTGGAAGAAGGCAAGCAATACAAGTTTAGAGTGAGAGCGGAAAATATGTTCGGCATTAGCGAGCCTTTGGACGGCAAGCCAGTCGTGGTTAAAAATCCATTCGACACGCCCGACGCTCCCGGACAGCCACAGGTCACCGATTACGGACCAAACTTTGCTGCGATTCAGTGGACGCCTCCTCTCACAGACGGCGGTCGACCCGTTCAGGGATATATCGTCGAGAAGAGAGAAAAGGGTACTCCGGATTGGGTCAAAGTGAACAGTTTGCCCACTTTGAGCACCGAGTTTACGATTCCCAATCTCACCGAAGGCAAGATGTATGAGTTCCGAGTGATAGCCGTCAACGAAGGCGGCGCAGGAAAGCCGAGCAAACCGTCGGCGGCCATCACAGCGAAGGAGAGAAAGTACGCGCCCGACGCGCCTGACATGCCTCGAGTGGAGAAGATCACCAAAACAGGTGTTACGTTGTCGTGGAAAAAGCCGACGAACGACGGCGGCAGCAAAATAAGGGGTTATCTCATCGAGAAGAAGCCCAAAGACGCCAAAGACTGGGAAACGGTCAACAAATTCCCACATCCGGAGACCACTTTCGCGGTCCCGAATCTGATTGAAGGCAATGAATACGAATTCCGAATCATCGCCGTTAATGACATCGGCGACAGTCCTCCGAGCAAAGCGTGTCCGATGGTTAAAGTTGAGGACCAGCCCGACAAACCTAAGATAGACGTGGGAGCGGTTAAGGACATCGTCGTGAAGGCCGGTCAGGACTTCGCGATTAACGTTCCGTTCACCGCTTTTCCGTTACCGACGGCGAGCTGGTCTGTCAACTACAACGACATCGACGCTAGTGATGCCAAGTTTTACCAGAAAATCAGTGACGACTACGCTGTGCTCGGATGTAATAAATCAAAGCGCGACAACTCTGGCAAATACACGCTACTTCTGAAAAACAGTTGCGGTTTCGATACCGTGGCCTGCAATGTGAAAGTACTCGACAGACCGAGTCCGCCGCAGAGCGTGCGCGGCGAAGACGTTGACGGCGATTCACTCACACTGAAGTGGACGCCGCCTAAAGATGACGGCGGCTCTGAAATCACCAATTATGTGGTCGAGAGACGAGAAGTGGGCACTAATGCCTGGTCTCGAATAAGTAGTTTCGTGAACGGAACTGCTTTGAGAGTGAGAAACCTGACGATCGGCAAGAAATACGACTTCCGAGTGATGGCGGAGAACCAGTACGGCACGAGTGATCCCACACAGACCGACGAATCAATTTTGGCTCGTCTGCCGTTCGACACGCCGGACGCGCCCGGCGTTCCGCGAGCCATCGAGACGTCCGAAGACTCGATTACGCTCACGTGGACCAAACCGAGAAACGATGGCGGATCGCCGATCGTCGGCTATGTTCTCGAGAAGAAGAAAATTGGCGAAAAGACGTGGGGTCGGGCGACGGCGGCCACGATTCCCGAAGTGACCTACAAAGTGACCGGTCTTCAGGCGAACGAGGAGTACGAGTTCCGCGTGGCGGCCATCAACGCCGCAGGACAGGGACCGTTCAGCTACTCGTCGGACGGCATCGTCGCCCGACACCCGCCGAGTGCGCCCAAAATAGACTCAGCTTTTACTCTAAAAGACATTGTAGTGATGGCTGGCGAACAGTTCTCTATTCGCGTGCCATTCAACGGCACTCCCATTCCGAAAGCCGAATGGAGTGTCAACGGAACAGCTATTATTCCAGACGATAGGGTAACCTCCGAAGTGAACGTCGCGTTCACTATATTGCTGAACAAAAAAGCTAAACGCGAAGATTCGGGCAAATACGCGCTCAAACTGAGTAACCCTGAAGGATCTGACATCGCGTTCTGTCGCGTACTGGTGGTCGACGTTCCGGGACCACCGCAGGGACCGTTCGAAGTGAGCGACATCACACCCGAAACGTGTTCGCTCTCGTGGAAACCACCGCTCGATGACGGCGGAAGTAATATCACTAACTATATCGTGGAAAAACAGGATCAAATAACCAAACAGTGGACGAAATGCAGCGCTTTTGTGCGCGGATGTCATTACGACGTGATCGGACTCGAGCCCAACAAAGTCTATCACTTCAGAGTGAGCGCCGAAAATCAATACGGCGTCGGAGTTCCGCTCCAGACCGACAAACCAATTACGGCCAAATTTCCGTTCAACGTTCCCGACGCTCCCGGAAAGCCGGTCATCACCGAAATCGAGAAGAACAAAGTCAGCCTCAGTTGGGACCGACCTCTCAATGACGGCGGTTCGAAAATACAGGGCTATAGCGTTGAATACCGCGACCCGACTGACGGCAAATGGTTGATCTCTAACGAATTCCTCATCAAACCGACCGCTTTCACGGTCACCGGTCTTATAGACAATCGCGAGTACGACTTCAGAGTCAAGGCTAAGAACGCCGCCGGTTATAGCAAACCGAGCCCACCGTCGGCTATTGCCAAACTTAAGGGCAAGCTATCGCTACCCTCTCCGCCGCAAAATCTTCGCGTCACTAAAGTCGGCAAGACTTATGTGGACCTGAAGTGGGAACCGCCGCGATCTGACGGCGGCAACAAAATTACCGGATATTTGGTGGAACGCAAGGAGTATAGCGGCACGTATTGGATCAAAGTTAACGAATACGGCTGTATTGACTGCGAGTACACTGTTATCAATTTGAGCGAAAACAATGAGTACGACTTCAGAGTGAGCGCCATTAACAGCGCCGGTAAGAGCGAACCGGTCAACACTACAGTGCCGGTCAAGACGCAGGAGATCGTCGGCGGCTCTAAACCAGAATTTGTCCGCAAGTTATTCAATAAGAATACAAATCTCAAGTCTCAGCTGACTTTCGAGTGCGAGGCAATCGGTAAACCGATTCCGAACGCCCGATGGTTTAAAAACGGGCGAGAAGTGCACGCCGGCGGTCGTATTAAAGCGACCGAAAGCGATGAGGGAGTGTTTCAACTGATATTCTCGGAGGTGTGGGACACCGATGAGGGCGACTACACGTGTGAGGCCATCAACTCGTTGGGCTCCGACAAGTGTAGCGCAACCCTTCGAATCGCCGCACCGCCGCAGATATTGCGCTGTCCTAATGAGGTCTACTTTCCCGAAAACGATAACGGAAAGATCAAGATCTACTTTACCGGTTCGAGTCCGTTCGATGTGATCCTCTATAAGGACGGCCTCGAAGTCAAAGAGAACGGTCACCTCAAGTACACCGTATTCGACGAATACGTTATCATATTTATTAGAGATGTGCTCAAAACCGATGAAGGAAAGTATAAGGTAGTGGTGAAGAACGACAGCGGTTCGGCTGACGCCACGTTCGCCGTGTACGTCACTGGACTGCCGGGAAAGCCTGTCGGACCGCTCGAAGTGTCCGACATTACTAAAAATTCGGCCACAATAGCGTGGAAACCATCGAAATATAACGGCGGCTGTAAAATAACGCATTACATCGTCGAGAGGAAGGAGACGAGTCATACGCAGTGGATTACGGCCACCAGTTTCTGTAAGGACACCATTTTCACGTGTCAGGGCTTGACTGAAGGCGGCGAATACTTGTTCCGAGTAATGGCGGTCAACGAGAACGGACAGAGCGAGCCCTTAGAGGGCGAGTCACCGATAATCGCCAAAATGCCATTCGACGCGCCGTCCGCTCCCGGAGTGCCCGAAGTGACCGAAGTGGGCGGCGATTTCGTTAACCTGCACTGGGATAAGCCCGTGTCGGACGGCGGCGCTCGCATTCAGGGCTATCTGATCGACAAGCGAGAGGTGGGGACCGTCGCGTGGCAACGCGTCAATGTGTCGCTCTGTCACACCACTCAGATCAACATTTCAAACCTCATTGAGGACCGACAGTACGAGTTCCGAGTGTTCGCCCAAAACGAGGCCGGACTCAGTCCGCCCTCAACCAACTCCGGCTCAATCAAAATTAAGGATCCCGAAGCGGCCACTCCTCCCGAGTTTGTGGTGCCGCTCAAGACGGCCACCGCTGTGGAGAACAAGAGCGCCCAATTCTCGTGCACAGTGACGGGTGTGCCCAAACCGAACATATCGTGGTTTAAGGGCGCGCGAGAGATATACGACGGAGGAAAGTATACGATGCTTCACGACGGCGACACTCACACACTCACTGTGGCCGACGTTTACGGCGAGGACGGCGACGAATACGCCTGCAGAGCCGTCAATAAGGGCGGCGCGCGTTCGTCACGCGCCGAACTCATTATCAAAACGGCGCCACGAATTTACGTTCCGCCGCGATTCAGAGATATGGCCTGTTTCGAGCGCGGAGAGAACGTGTCGATTAAGATACCGTTCACCGGTAATCCCAAACCCAGAATTAAGTGGTTCAAAGAGGGCGAAGAGATCGAAAAGGGCGCGCATTTCGACGTTCAAATCAAGGAAAGGCACGCCATTCTCGTGATTCACGACGTGTCTAAAATAGATAACGGTCCGTATAGGATAGTGGCCGAGAACGAGCTCGGCCTCGACTCGGCCATCATAACGGTTCAGATATCGGACCGACCAGACCCGCCGCGATTCCCGATCGTGGAGACAGTGGGCGACGAGTACGTGACGCTGTCGTGGAAGGCGCCGATGTGGGACGGCGGCAGTCAGATCACCAATTATGTGATCGAAAAGCGCGAATCATCGATGACCACTTGGGTGCGCGCGGCCAACACCCGATTCCTGCTTCATCAGGTCACTGGACTCAATTCGAGCAAAGATTACGAGTTCAGAGTGTTCGCCGAAAACGTGTTCGGACGCAGCGAACCGTCCGAAGTGACGCAGAAGATCACGACCAAACCGAGCGAAAAGGACAAACTCAAACGCAAGCCCTGGCAGACCGACTCGCAGGGACGCAAAATTCGGGGCAAACCCGAGGGCAAGGTTTCGAATTACGATCAGTTCGTGTCGGACGCGTACGCGCCATCCATTTATCAACCCGTGGACATCAAGACCTCGTCGGTGTACGACTACTACGACATACTGGAAGAGATCGGAACCGGCGCTTTCGGTGTGGTTCACCGCTGCCGCGAGAAGCGCACCGGACATATATTCGCCGCCAAATTCATTCCTGTGTCGCATCCACTCGAGAAGTCCATCATCAGGAAGGAGATCGACATCATGAATCACATGCATCACCCGAAGCTCATTCGACTTCACGACGCGTTCGAAGACGACGACGAGATGATTCTCATCTACGAGTTCATGTCCGGCGGCGAACTCTTCGAACGGATCACCGACGAAGGCTATCACATGTCTGAGGCCGAAGCCGTCCATTATATGCGACAGATTATCGAAGGAGTGAAACACATGCACGAGAAGAATATCATTCATTTGGACATAAAGCCGGAGAACATCATGTGTCAGACCAAGTCTAGCAATAACGTCAAAATAATAGACTTCGGTTTGGCCACCAAATTAGATCCGCACGAAATCGTGAAGATCTCGACGGGAACGGCAGAGTTTGCCGCTCCGGAGATCGTAGAGCGCGAGGCCGTCGGCTTCTACACCGACATGTGGGCCGTCGGCGTACTCTCCTATGTTCTGCTCAGCGGTTTGTCTCCATTCGCGGGCGAGAACGACATCGAAACCCTGAAGAACGTGAAGGCCTGCGACTGGGACTTCGACGAGGAGGCCTTCAAGAACGTGTCCAATGAGGCCAAAGACTTCATTCGCAATCTGCTCACCAGAAACAAAGGCAAGAGAATGACTGCTCACGAATGTCTTGAGCATCCGTGGCTCAAAGGCGACAGTTCGCTACTGCCGGACACTCCGATTCCGACGCGAAACTATATTAAAATTCGAAACAAGATTCGCGCCAAATATGGCGACTACTGGGACTCAGCGTTGGTGCCAATCGGTCACATCGCTAATTATAGCTCATTGCGTAAATTACAAGAAGAGAAGTACAAAATTGCCGAGTTTTACTTCGACCGACACGAAGCGGTGCCGCGGTTTGTCATAAAACCGCACTCGACGTTCGCCTACGAGGGACAGGCGGCCAACTTTACGTGTCGAGTGATCGCGTCGGCGCCCGCGACCGTCACCTGGTATAGGGATAACGCCGAACTCAAGCAGAGCGTCAAATTCATGAAGCGATACATGGATAACGACTACACGTTTGTGATCAATCGCTGCAAACTCGAAGATCGCGGCGAATATATCGTCAGAGCTGAGAACCATTACGGCTTCCGAGAGGAGCCCGTGTTTCTCAACGTTCAGGCGTTGCCGAAAGACTTGCCGGCCATACATATGGACGAACCGGTGCGCCGCCGACGCGAACCACTTCCGCCACTCTGGGAGGAACCGAAGGATTGTGCGCCGCATTTCACATTCCTGTTACGAACGCGAATCATTCAGTCCGGCCTCGGAGTGAAACTGCTGTGCTGTCTCAATGGCAAGCCGTGGCCAACCATTCGGTGGTTCAAAGACGGCCGAGAGTTAAGCAAAATAGACTACACAATGACGAACGCCGACGGCGTTGTCACGCTTGATATGCCCTCCTGTAAAGTAGAGGACGCAGGAAAGTATACCTGCACTGCGAGCAACTCTCTCGGAGACGCCGAAACCACGTGTTCCGTTATTGTTGAAGGTATGAATCACTCAGAACTCAGATCAGACATCAGGGGTCAACTGCAGTACACCAGAACTATTGTTGTGAATGCACGCCATTTAATAATAACAAATATATGGGCAGCGCTTAATTAATTAAATAAAGAAATTGACGTGATTTAACACAACAATAGTTCCGGTATACCGCAGCACATCCGCCATCAGTTAACCATGAGTTGAGCTAATTATTGAACACGTTGTTCATTACAGACCGTCGAGCTGTTCCCAGTTCTTACTCGCCGGCACTGATCACTCCAAGCCTGTCGCGAATCTCGACGCCGACGCCTCGATCGCCAATACCTCCGATGGACACTTATATGCGCGACTATAGAGACACGAAGATCTCCTCATACGCGAGCAAACGTCACGACTCATCTTCGTCTTACTCGGCATATCATTCAGACAACTACTCGTCATCCTATAGCAAGAGTTCTTCCAAATATCAAGCGTCCAATTATACGGGAAGCAGTAAACACAAATCGGACGTCAACTCAATAATCGCGGGCGCGTCCAATAAGTTAAGTAAGTACACGAGTGGTGCGTCTCCTCTCTCAGTGGACACGACGCGCATAACAAGACCGTACGCCTCTTCCGAGCAAACGAGTCCCGGAAGATCGAGAAGCGCTAAAGATCTCGACAGTAAGTCTATTGTGTTGGCATTAATTTTTCTTAAAAATAATTTTTTTTATTTAATTTCATATTACAATAAAATTTAATTTTTTATATTATTGCATACATTCACGCCTTTTAAAAAGTTTTTAAAATTTTCTCTTTTATTTTTTTCTGTCTATTATCTATTATTGTTGAATAATGCCTTATTTTAAATTTAAACAACAATTATAATTAAAAACCGTTATTTATTTTATAGTTTGAAATTTTATTTAAAAAATTTAAAACAACAATATAAACATAGTTAGCCAATCACATAAACACTAATACACTCAATTATTTTGATAACTTAAAGAGAATTAAAAATAAACTTCTTAAAAAATTGATATTTTTAATAATTTAATTAAAACGGTTAAATATTTATTCGGACTTAGACTTGAATATATTTAGAAACTCAGACTCGGGCTTAGACTCCAATAAAATATAGAGACCCAAACTCCTACTTCAGATACTATTAGAGACTCCAGTCTTTGGAAAAGTCCGAGTCTCGGAGTCTATTTTAAATACTACTTTATATTTTGTTTATAATTACGTGTCACTCATTTTTCTTATAATTAATTTAATATTTAGAATTAAAAGACGAGTTCACTGCACCAAAATTTACTGAAAAATTAAAGGATCTAAAAGTGAAAGACGGCTCATCGCTCACCTTAAAAGCTGTTGTCTCCGGAGATCCCGAGCCTAAAGTCGAATGGTTTAAGAATGATAAGCTTCTGTCGTCTTCGGACGTAATCGATTTGAAGTACAAGAGCGGAACGGCCACTCTGGCCATCGGCGAAGTGTTTCCCGAAGATGAGGGCGAATATTCGTGTACGGCTACCAATTCTGTTGGAACTGAAACTACTAAATGCAAGCTCACTATAATTCGTACGTTCAATTCAAACCATTAATCGTAATGCAATTTGTAATTAATTTGTTAAAACTATTGAAATAGCAATGGAATCGCCACCGAAGTCCACTTCCGGCGCATCAAAACCGCCGCGAATTGTTGAACACTTAAAAAGTGCTAACATTAATGACGGACAGGCCATCACTTTGAAGTGCACTATTAAAGGTTAGAATTTGTGATAATTTTAAAAATAATTAAATAAAACAGAACTCAATTAAATTATTACAAATTCAGGTCAAACCAAATTTGACATAATATGGTTGCATAACGACAAAGAAATAAAGCCGAGCGGAGACTTCAGTTACAAGAATGTCGGCGATGACTACATACTCGAAATTCCCGAAATATTTCCCGAAGATTCCGGTATATACACGTGCGAAGCATTCAACGACGCCGGAGAGGCGTTTAGCAGCTGCACAGTAACAGTTAACGGTATGACTCGTAACGCACTCATAATTAATGGTCACTCATTTGTTGTCCATTCATTTCAGTGCCAAACGAAGAGCCCAAAGGACCCCAAATTAGCGTCTTTCCTGAGTCAGTCACCACTCATGAGGGAAGATCTATTACATTTTCATTAGAGACTGTCAAAGACGTGAAATCAAGTAAATATTGCTTTAATAACTGAACGTTTAGTATATTTAACGTGTATTATGTTTGACAGTTCAATGGTTCAAAGACAGCAAACCGATCGAAGAGTCGACAGTTCGCCATCAGATCAATCAAGTAAATGGCAAATCATTTTCGCTAACATTAGTAGAGGTGAGATTAGCAGATGTTGGCCAATACGCGGCTCGAGTCGCCGACAAAGCGGGCGAATCGAGCGCTACCTTCTCAGTGAACGTCATCACCGAAGCTGATCTATAAATCTCATTGTTTGAAACGCGAGCGCAATTCAAATGTCATTACGAATCAAATTGGACGCAAAACGATGAGACGTTTGCTCGACTGTACGCGTTGTCACGCACTTCTTTGTACACACACACAAACTATGTTTATATTTGTTACACAGCGATAACATAAATAATTTTAATATGAAACAAATTCAGTTTGTTTATAGCGATGGCAAACCAAAAATGCCAGCCATTGGCGTGTTGTGTGAGAATCGCAGTACAATTGGGTATAACAGCATCAGATTGTTAACCAAAAATCACTTTTGTCATGATTTTATTTCTTGTTTTTGTTCTTCATTATCATTGTTCACAATAACGTTAAATAGGATAAATAAATTCACAATTAAGCTAATATTGTATGATAATAAAATGCTCAATTTGTTTCATAATTCGTTTCAATGAATTTCAATGAAATAATAAAAAATTATTGATAAAGTTATACTAACTTTAATTGCATTTTTTACAGTTGTTTTTGTTGTTGTTTTTTTGAAAGTTAGTTTATTTTATCAACAAATATATAAACAAATAACAGATAATATTAACACACATTTAACATTAATAACAACAAAGTAAACAAATATTGGTAACAATTCAATAACAATTAAGTGATGATTATGTAAGTTATAATTATATTAGGCATGTAAATAAACTGCTATATAATAATATAATTATAGTATTTATGCAATAATAAAATGGTATAATTTGAAAATGTTTTATATTAAAAATACATTGAATTACAAATATAATATCACAAAATTAGTGAAAATAAGTTCAGTTTCAAAAAATTTACAATAACTTTACAAATGTTTTGCGAACTAATATTTGAATTAAAAATGAATATCAGTTGACTTAAAAATTTATCGCTAAATTTAAATGTGTTAACAGATTCATTACAAATCAATTGAGTATTTTTCAGGTACACTTCAGTCTTACTGTATATCAGTATATCTACAATATATTAAAATATGAATATCATCTTGAAATCAATTTTAAAAAAATATAAATCAACATATTTAAGGCAAAATTATATAGATTTCAACCAAATTAATAATAATTATTATGAGTAAAATCATGACCCGAATGCGAAATTGAATCGTAACCTCCGGCGTGACTCTCGTCGTAATTTTGCACATTCGGCAGACTCGCGTAATTTGGCTCTGCAGGGATTTTTTTTTGATTAAAATAATTGATTACAATCGCAATGAAAAAGAAATAATGAAATATCACAAACCGGGCCACGACTCGCCATACGACTCGCTATATGGTTCGCTATATGGCTCGCTATACGGCTCGTCTACGCCACTGGGAATTTCGGAGAGTTGCTCCTTATATATAATTGGCTGCGTTTTCTTGAAAATTCTTTTTATAAATAAATTAAATCAGATTAGATTTAAATACAGTATTATAGGTGATTGAAAATGAAGTTAAAATGATTTTGTTTAAAAAAGGCAAAACTTTATTAATGGTGAAAACAAAACAGTGTTTACTCACGGAATAGGGAGCGGAAGAGGTATAGGGAGAGCTAAAAGAATTTTTTTGCCTCTGTTTAGCAGAAGAAGTGCTGCTATTTTTTTGGCGATTAGTAGTTTTTTCTTTTTCGATATGGCATTCGTGTTTGTCAGCAGTAATGATATACATAACACTATTGTCGTCGCGCAGACAATTGTTGATAATCGCATCTAACATTGAGAACAATATTAATTTATTATTAGTCTGTTTTGACATTATTTATTAACATTAATAATTCATAATCAAAACAGAAATATCTAAATTCTAATAACATTTACTTAACTTATGCTTAAATTAATTGAGTTTAGGTTATTTGGAAAATGCTTTTTTTTATTGCTTTTGAAGCACACGATCGTATATTACAATATTTTGTTTAAGGTTAACATCTTTGATTAAAACTAAGGTATTATCGTTAACGTTATAGTTTGCTGATCCAACTGAGAGCCGATGAATTATTTTCGTTCTCAATCACGAGAGAGCCAATTATTTTTTTGTTGACCTTAAAAAGTGAATCATTTACATGTTTATTGCCTATTTTAATCTTAAGTGATTATTTTGCTCGGCTTTAATGCGATACGAGAATAATTGCCGTTTTATTGATTCAACTCTTGATTTACAATATATTAAATGGAGTCTATTAACATAAATTGATATAACAATTTAGATTATTATTTAAAAATTGTTTAACTCTTTTTTACTTTAACTTAAAATTTAAAAACTTTAGCTTAATTTTATTTAATTTTAAAATCTAGAATTTAATTGCTATTTGCTTTAAGCTTTTAAAAATGAATAAAATATAAATAATATAAGTTTATAACAATACAATATACGTACAAATAATACTTATATTTCGATCTCATGTGAGCTTTTAATTAAATATAATTATTACATATAATATTTATTAGAATTTTGAAAATTAAATTAATTTTTGCATATAAATAAAATACTAAATACTAAATAAAATATTATTAAATATATAATTTTTAAATTTATTTAAAGCATAATATTATTTGAAAACTTATTTTATTTATGATAATTATTAAAATTAAGTTTAAATTACAAAATAATAAAGGCTTATAAAATAACAAATTTATTTTGCATATATATAAATATATCTGTTATAAATTTTATTTTGCTTATGGTTTTTATTTGCCAAAATAAATATCAATATAAAATTTTATGAGCTTTATTATGACTGAATGAAATTTATAAAGTCTTAAATCTTTTAAAATCTTCAGCTTTATTCGTTTAATAATACTGAATTTAAATAGTCTTACTTAAGCTCAGATCGTATAATAAATCTAAATACTTATATACACAATTGTATATTTTTTATTCTTTCATTAATTAATAAGAATTTAATTAATTTATTATTTAATAAAGCAAGTTATTTGACTCAAGCAAATAAATTATTTAAAACTACATAATATTATAAAATAAAGACAATTTTTATATTATTTCTAAAAAAATACTTTTAATGGAATTAAAATAAATGTAAAAAAAATAAAACTGCTAAAGTCATACAAAAATTTAAGTTTGCATTGCATTTAAATGCAGATAAAAAATTAATTCTAATAATTTATTTCGAAATAAATAAGTTAATGATATAATGATAAATATTTCAAACTTACTTTTATAGAAGACACTGATATGCTTTCAAGTAGAAAACACTTATTTAAATGATATCCTTCTTAACAATAAGTCTTTTTATATAAACGATAGATTTTAATTTTAGAAAGTTATCATTTCTTCTATATTATGGGAAGTCATAGTAGTCTAAAATCGATTTATTGCTGTCGAATAAAGCGAGGAAACGAAATTGGAAACCAAAAAATGCGGCACAAAACTGACTGGTTTTGCAAAGTTTGATAAATACAAGTAAGGAAAAGAAATGGGTTAACGGGTGGAATAAGCTCTCATTAATGTTTGGCATAGACTTCGCTGATGAAGAATTTTATTCATTGTCAGGTCAACAGCTCGATGACTCCGAGCTCTGCAGTGTTTTTCCAAATTTATTTTTTGATTATCACTACAAATTTAGTCATTAATTATAAACTTTATAGATGCTAAAAGTGATTAGCATTACTACATAATATTAACGATAATTAAGTGATGGCACATACTTTTTCTCTTATTATAACTATTATCATATCTGATAATTTATTTTGCATTTAAATATGAATTCTTAAGTTGTTATATGTGTTATAATAATTTATAAATTATTATTCAAAGCAACTATTTATGAAGTTATAAATATTGAGCATTAATAAGAGTCAGGCGACAATTTTTGACTGTGAGAATATTTAACTGAAATTAATTATCATTTTAAGATTTATTTATAAATAATTTATTAGTTGAAAGAGAATAATCAAAGATTTATATTACGGATGTAAGAAAATAATAATTTTTTGTTAATTTCCTGTTTATGTATTGAATATCTATAACATAGAAAAAAGTTTACACCATTAAAGAATATTTAACTTGTGTTTAACATAATTTATATGTATATTAGTTATTCAAATTTAAATATATAAGCTTTGCGTTTAAATTAATATTATTGTTTCCGCATTTAGAATAATCGAGTAAAAGGGTATTTAAGAGCAGAACATTATGTCTATAGTGCGGTAAAGGTATTTCAATGTTCACCTTTAGGTAAATTTACAAAGTTTTAAATTACATTGTATTAAACATGTATAAAATATTAAAAATTTATAATTAAAATAAAACCCAACAAATTTTGTTAACTAAATTTATTATAATTAACATAATTATGCATATAATTTATTATGCTATCAAATTTAAATTATTACTTATAATAATATAGAATATATATTTATAAATAGACAGAAAAAGATCTTTCAACTTATACGTTACAAGAGAGGCATACTTTATTTTCAAACGATGCAAATTCTTAATTTATTGGATCAGTAAACTTAAAAAACAAAATAAGTAGTATAAAAATCATGCTATCGTCTTATTAAACTTTTTATATATAATATCTTAGACATAACTAGTGAAACACTTTAACTTTGTTTGTACTTATAATGTTAAGATAATATTAAATATAATCTGTAACTAAATTTTTTTTATTGGAACAATTAAAAGATGAAGATTATAGATAAATAAAGATTCTAATATGAATGATCAATAATATCATTGATAAAGAATTATTTCAGTTTTCAAAATTAACTTTTCTTTTACCAAATTGTAAAAAATAATCAATCGAAACATTGCAGAAATTTATAATAAAAAACGCGAGCAATTGCTTGACAAAGAAAATTCAATTGCATTAATCAATCATAGTTTGCTTATACTGACTCTCTAGTGAACCTCATTTCTTCGCTTCAGGCACTTGTTTGAAATCCAGAAAAATGTTATTCAATTGCTCTTTTAAAAACTCTAATTTTAATTTTATTTTAGGACTATTTGTAATATTAATTATTATTTAATTTATCCATAATTTAATCAATTAAATGTAATTTATATAAACATATGCCAACGGGAATGATTAAAAAAAACTTACTTAACAAAAGTTTAGTTTTGGAACCATGAGAACCAAACTGAATAGTAATTGTAAATTTTTTATACCTAAAGTGGAGATTAAATTTTGAAAAATATTTGTATAGATTAATTTAGATTAGACCAGTTTATTAATAATTAAATAAGTTATTTTAAAAAACTCAAAACTAATTTTTGTGAGTATTTAATCTTCATATGAATGTTTTAAAGACGAAAGACAGACAAAAGAAAAAAGAAAGACATGTATTAATACAGGCAACTAAAATATTTGCTATTATTTATAATGATAAACATGTAAAAGATAGACATTTAGTTCAAGTGTTTATAATGAGTCTATTTTGAGTGAAAATATTTAATTCAATTAAAATTATATAAGTTATGAATAAAATAAATAGGAAAGTAATTTACATTTTACAACATAATGGCTATTAATTTCATTTACAATGTCTAATTTATTATTTCTCATTGCGTGCATTTAACTCGAGATAATTTTAAAATTTCTACAGTAATATTTTTTTTAGAAAATGAGATGATTTCAATTTGCTTTCAATAAATTAATTAAAATAATTATTTAATGTTTGCGTGATAACAATAATTATTTCAGTAGTATTAAACTATGGTTTTATATTAATTTTATGTGTTAATACAGGAAAGAATTAAAATGCAAATATTGATATATAAATAGTTTAACCACTGTTTATTATAATGCATGCGTTATTTTGTCAATTGAGACGAATTTATTGTTTGGTTCTATTTATATTTTTATTGCACAAAATGAGAGTAAATATAAATAATAGAAATAAAAGATGAAAATGAAAACCTATAAAATAAAATTAATTATTTGTAGTAAATGTAATATAAATAACTTATCAATAGCTGCCTATAAATATCTTAGCATATAAATAACGAGTAAGTAAGTAGTTTAAAACGCTTTTATCTTATAAATGATATAATGATTGATTGAATGATTGATACATCAGATCGTAGGAAAATATTTTTCGCGTTTTATATTTTATTTTGATTTAATATTTATTGCCAAATTTAAAATAGATTTTAGATCATGATTAAAATAGGTAGCATAGAATGTTGTGTCAATTCTAGTTAATAGTGTATAGCTTTATTGCTAAACTATTT